>PVKS010001811.1:0-131239 GCA_004027875.1 Aplodontia rufa
TTGGAGGTGTAGGGAGGGGGATGGGAAGGGGGGAGGGTATATGAAGAACTCATAGGAGTCTGGAGATTGGGAAGATAGGGGAACCATCCCAGAAGCCAATGTCATTCCTCCACGAGCTACCCATTTAACGCATGAGTTCTTCTGGGGGAAACTGCAACAGGTGAAACCCAAGGTGGTTTATCTATGCTTTGGCATTACCCCTGGATAACAAAGTTTATATACATTGATTGCTACTGTTTAGATAATGTTTCCCCCGCAACTCTATCTCTATATACTTCTAATAAAAAAAAAAGCCAGAAGAAGATTATTGAAATGAGGAAACAAAACTGAAAAGGTTTACCTCAAGCCTACAAATCCCCAGCCACATAACAAACAGACAAGGAGTGAGGTGAAACCTACAAATAGTTATAAATGATCTGATTACTAAAAAGAACAATAAACTAAAAGAATAATTAATAAAGAGAAATAGAAAACTCAATAGATGAAAAACTCTATTATCAAAGAAATAGACATACTGAAAAAGGAAGTAAAGGAGCTAAAACTTTCTATCAATCACATGAGAACAATGAAGGAAGAATTTCATAATAGAATAACCTCTATAGTAAACATCACGTCAGCTCTGGAAGAAAGAACTTCTGACAATGAAGATAAACTGAGTAAGACTGAGTGCACAGAAGACAAAAGAAAAACAAAACTCACAAAAAATGAGCACAATTTTCAAAATGCCTTGGATAAAATCAGAAAAATCACTGTAAAAATAATTGGTATACAGGAAGAAATCAAAATACAAATGAAAGTTATAAAGAACATTCTCAATGAAATAGTTAAAGAAAAAATTTCCCATACCAAAACAGAGTCTGAAATACTAATCCAGGAAGCATGCAGGACCTCTAATAGGCCTAATCAAATGAGGAGTTCACTGAGACACACAGTAGGGATATCAAAGAAAGAATATTAAAAGTGGCAAGAGAGAAACACCAAATCATGTTAAGAAGCAACCCAATAAGGATCACCTCTGACTTTCAAGCTGAGACTCTTGAAGCAAGAAAATCCTGGGAGAACTTTCAATATCTGAATGACCACAACATGCAGCCAAGAATACTATAACCAGCACAATCCAGCTTCATATTTGATGAGGAAATAAAAACATTACATGATAAGCTCAAACTTGTAGGATTCGTGAACAGAAAACCAGCATTACAAAGAAATCTCAAAGATGAACTCCAGATAGAAGAACATGCAAACATTCCTCAAAACCCACAGTGGAAATTCAATAAAACTGCATGTAATCAAAAAGACAACCAAGAAAGCACAGAACTCACTAATAAACCATGATGAATAATGAACCACAACCACATAACTGCACAAACAGTGAATGTGAATAGTCTCAAGGCAACAATCAAAAGAAACAGATTAGTAGATTGGAACAAAATACAAACTCCAACAATATGTTGATACAGGAAGAAAGCTGGAGTTGCAATACAAATATTCAATAAATAGATTTCAAACATAAGGTAATCAAACTCATGTATTGGACCCACCAAAAGACACAGCAACACATAATCTAGGGGAAGTATACTTCTGTAGGGGGTAAATGGGGAGGGAGAGTCAGAGGGATGGGAGAGGGAGGGAAGATTGGGAGGGATATAGGGAGACAACCAACAATGTAGCA
Organism: Aplodontia rufa; assembly: GCA_004027875.1. NCBI lineage: Eukaryota > Metazoa > Chordata > Mammalia > Rodentia > Aplodontiidae > Aplodontia > Aplodontia rufa. Next base: position 1,673 of record PVKS010001811.1, read on the forward strand.
TACTCTTTACCCTCCTGAGAAATCAAATATTATGTACACAATCTTTTAATTCTGTAAAATTCATAACCTCATATATATATATTTATTTATTTAATTATATTTGGTAGGGGCATAATATAGTAGAATCAAGAGCCTGGGGTATGGGTAATGTGGGAGTAACTATGGTGTACGATCAGATGCATATATTATTACTTTATGAGCATTTATGATTGTAAAACTACTCTTAAATAAATAATAAATAATGAACTGCAAGTTGAAATACACAAAAAAGAGAGGGACAAAGAGAAATGTCTTACTAATATCTAGGAAGGAGTAGTTAAGAACTAAACTCAAATCTGTTTCAATCTAAACCTTGTACATATTTTTACAAATTTGTAAAATATTACACATTTATTTTTCCATAATTTATTGAGGTAAAATTCACATTTATAAAACTATCCATTTTCAAATGAACAAATCAGTGGAAGCTAGTATATTCACAATGCTGCACAATGACAACTTCTTAATTAGCCAAAAAAAGCCATTCTGTCTTTCCAAAGGAATATCCTATAAAAATGAAGCCGTTTCTCCCATCATTTCCCTCTCTGGGTGCATCTCTACCAACTAATGTGCATTCTTTCTCTATGAGTTTAACAATTGGGGGTTGTCTAAGTAAACTCCTATTATATGAGCTGTTGGAGGTTGGATGTGAGGTGTCTTCGAAAAGCTGAATGCTGGGAGATACAGTGATTGAATTGGGAGAACTGAAACCTAATCAGTCTATTCTAGTTTGAATGGATTGACAAGGTGATAACTGAGGGCAAGTGTGACTTGGCTGGAGGAGGTGGGTCACTGGGGTTGTACCCTTATAGGCTGCATCTTCCCTGAGGCCCTTCCTTCCTCTTGGCTACCCTGAGGTGAACAGCCACTGCCCCCCACCTGCCTTGCACCTCTGCCAGGATGTTCTCTCTAATCTTGGGTCCAGAAAAATGGGGTTGACCATCTATAGATTGAGACCTCAGAAATTGTGAATCCCAAATAGTTTTTGCATTTTCTAAGCTTTTGTGTCCAGTATTTTGTTCACAGCAACACAAAGCTAATTAGTACATGAGTTAAAAATAAACAGGGGCTGGAGTGGTGGCTTAGTGGTTATGGCGCTTGCCCGGCATGCGCGAGTACACAAGTTCAAATCCCAGCACCACATACACAACTAAGTGTCCGAACAACAAAAGCCACATGAAAAAATTAAGTAAAGGTTTTTTTTCTCTGTCTCTCTGTCTCTGTCTTTCTCTCTCTCTCTTTCACTGTCCCTTTCTCTTTAAAAAAATAAAACCAAATGAACAAATAAGGCCCAATTTACAGAGTTTTTTTCAGGCCTTGTAGCTGACTTTTAATATATGTTCCTATGGACAGAACTAAAGGTCCTTGGAATATGCAAACTTTCTCTAATCCTTACTAAGCAAAGAAAAGATTCCTTCAGCTGTGTTTATTCGGCTTTATTAGAAAGGAGTACTTAGAATTTTCATTTTGTGTTTCTAGTTTACAATTTTCATAAATCATCATGTATGTATTTTTTATTTTTTTTTAATCTGCTTTTGAAAGATGTTCTCAAATTTATTCTGCATTACTAATATATTTTTCTACAAAATAAACTCTTTTCTCCAATTCCAATAAAAATGTTAATTTTGCTATTGCATTCTATATTCTTAAGCATCTAACCTTACTGTCTTTTTATAATGGTACATTTACTGTATGTGGCTTTTCTCTATGATTTCATAAAAGCTATAATATTTTGCATCTATCAGACATTAAACAATTTTTAAAAACATGTTCTTTTTGTATTTTCAGAGGTTTGATTGATTCAAAGAAAATGCATTTTTCTACAATAATCTAAAAACAACAAGAGGACGGTACTTAGTATGAACATTTACTTAATCATTTGCACAATTGGGATCTATTTTTACAACACTTACTTTAGAAAGAATTTGTTATTAATATTCTTAAATAAATTATTCTTAGAAATATTATTTTCAAGAATAGTAGGCAAATATTTGCATGATGAGGATCACGGAGACGTCATACTTCAGCATGCAACTTATATTTGAAGTGTTAGCTTTTGAAACAGCTTTGCTACTGTGACACCATATAATTAGCTATACAACATTTTAACTTATAAAGTTGTTTTTATTTTAAAGAGAGAGGAACAGAGAGAGAGAAAGAGAGAAAGAGTCAATTTGTTATTTAGTTTTTCATGTGGCTTTCACTCCTCAGACACTTCCTTTTGTATGTGGTGCTAGGGTTTAAACCCGTATCCTTGTGCATGCCTGGCAAGCGCAGTAACTGTTGAGGCTACCACTCCAGCCCCTATGCATAATTGTTTTAATACCTGCCCAAATATCAAAATAAATAAGCCTTGATACAATGATAACCTTATTATCTTAACATATATAGCCTTGTTCCAAATTTGTTTTTTTCTTTTAAAGTATCAGGGACTGAACCCAGAGCCTCACACAGGCTAGGTAAGCACTCTATCACTGAGCCGTCAACAGCTGCAAATTTTAAGTATAGAATTTTAGAATTTTACATATACTTAAGTTTTCTTCTCTATTTTTGTATTTCTCCAACACATTCCATTTAAGTCTTGAGGAACATAGACCAATCAAATTGATAAAATTACTTTTTTTTTGAAGGAAAGTTAATGATCTTTTTGTTAGAAATGTAAGTTAATATGAACCAAAATGAGATTTCTATAGTATTGTAAAATAAATATACATAAGTTTCATAAATCTTCCATTTATTTTCAGAATATTAGGATCTATTGATTCATGATTTAAATGGAATTTATGATCTTATTGTACATATGAACGTTCCCATTCCAGTGTATTATTTAATCTATAAAGATATAGCACAACTGAAAAAAGCAAAAATTTTGTGAATATATGACTGTATTAAGAAGCAAGTTGGTAATTCAGTTCAATTAAAAAATTACCTAATTTCACTATTACCACCAACTCAGTCAGGTGGCTGCACAGCGTTTGCTTTCATGAGTGTCTATTGCAAATATGAACCTTGAAAATAAAAAGCCTAATGCTTTGCTTCTTATATTTGACTATTTATATATGAGAAATAAAACAGTGTTTCACTTTTACATTGTTATGTAATTACAAAAAAACTGCAAGGAAAAAGGAAGGTAAGAGGTAGGATGGAGGATGTTCTTTCAATTGCATTCAAATTAATTACACACCAAATAAAAAAAAAAAACCCAAGAAAACCTTATCAGTCTCAAGGACACATTCCAACAATTTTCCACATTACATGTGACTAATGCATAAAACTATCTCCATACTAGAAAATAAAAGAACACCAATTATGTAAAACTTAAACTGATTTTTCTGTCATTCAGAAGTATTTTATAACTGACTTTTAGCATTTTATCTCCTTATTTAGATATAACTACTGAATTACTCACAATTAGTTGGTCTGTATTTTAATAAATGCACAGTATCAACATTAAAAGTAGAAAGAAAATTGATTATATTTTGGTGGAACATTGTGCCATCAATGGTTTGAGCACAGAATTTCATATGACATAGTTCTGCTTTGGGCCATTGTAAAGGAAAAAATTTACTGGAAAAAAGCTATAATCAAATCACATAAGATCCATATAAATTATTAATGAGAAATAGTAAAGTATCAAGAGAATTAACACATTTTAATCCTCAGCTATTTTAAAATATTACAATAACATTAAATTTAAAGATACTTTTACTCTTCACAATTTCCAAATTTTTAATCCAGGGAAACTTAGTCATAAATGATAAATGTCATATTCCAGCATCAACTTGTGAGCTGCATTTAACCAACATGTTTGTCAATCTTTATGAAAGACATTAACAATAGAAAGAAGAGAAGACAATGAAGAAAAATAGAACTGCTGAAAGCATTAGAGTGAGGCTGTTAATTCTTTTAGGAAAGGGCAATCTGCAGCTTTAAAATTCAAATAAATGACCTTTTCCACCACATTTGAAACAAAGTATATAAATAAATAAGGGAACTTAGATGAGCTTTTATGATTTAAATTGCAGAGAAAAACAAAAACCAAAAAACCTAGACCAAGGTCATAAAGCCTCAAAAATTATATGAGAATTGAAAGATTTCAGGGTTTTTTTCCGTTGCAAACAGTAGAATAGATTTGAAAGCCAACACAAAAAATTACATTCACTCCAAAAAACTAAGCCACATACTTTCAAATATCTGAAGACTTATGTGAGAAATGGCAATGAATACTAAAAAGAACAAAATTTTTTAAAGAAAATAAAAATGAAGAGAATTATGAACTTTGGAAAATATACCCTATATGTTATTTGGATGAAAAGTCCTAATTTAAGATGAATATATTTGAAATGAAGAAAAGCAAAATAAAGCTTAATGTGGAGGCTAGAGCTAGACCCTGGCCATTGAGAAAGGAGGTCTATCATCATGTTTTAAATCTGGATAAGACGTAATGTCATACAACCTAAGGCATTTGTAGAGACAAATTGGCTGTGGGGCAGGGGTAAATCTAATTTTCAGAATTTATATATATATATATTATATTATTTCATTAGAAGCTTGTTTGATTAGTCAACAAATACATTTCTGAATAAAATAAATAAAAAATAAATAAAATAAAATAACCTAGAGAAGGGGCTGGAGTGGTTGCTCAGTGTTTGCTTGCCTAGCATGCGTGACTACCCTTGTTCACACCCTAGCACCACATATACCACTAAGTGTTTGAGAAATAAAGGCAAGACGAAAAAATAAATAGAATTGATTCTCTTTTTTCCCTCTCTCTTCCTTTCTCCCTCTTCTTCTTTTAAATAAAGAAGCTAGAGAAACAAAATAAATTCAATATGAAGAATGTAGGATGAAGAAAAATAACAAAGGATCAGAAATTAATGTAATAGAAAAGAAAGTACAACAGAGCAAATGAAAAAAAGATAGTGTTATCAGATTGATAAACACTTAGAAATATATACCATAAAAAATATTGTTGAATGCATATTATCAATAAGAAATAAATAAAGAAAATGGAAATTAAAGAAACTGAATGAAATGGATGAATTTCAATACATTACATAGACAAATAAAAGATAAATATGGAAATAAAGAACAATTTTAAGTCAACAAACTTGTCATTTTAGCATAATATAGAAATTTTTTAAGAAAATAAAACTAATATTGACATTAAACATGAAATGTCAGGGACAAATATGTATTAAGGAAAATGATGTTTTTATTAAGTATAAAATTTACCTAAAATATATTTTAAAATAAAAAGTACTAGTCCTGTAATCTTCAAATATCGACAGAAGTCTCTTTTCCCAAATTATTTTATAAAGCTGTCTTTACCATAACATAGCTCAGCAACAGGGTAAAAATGAAAAAAAAAAGATATGTATGTGTGTGTGTGTGTGTGTGTGTATATATATATATATATATATATATATATATATATCTCACAAATACACACACACACACTCACACAATGAGTTTTGTTTCCAGAACTGCAATGTTGATTCAATACTGTGAAAGAAATAAATAGAACACAATCACCACATTAAAAAGTGAGAAAATATTTTTAATGAATACAGAAAGATAAAGTTAAAACAAAGTCATGTGTATGTAAGGTTTACTATTCTACAAACATCAGGACTTTCTAAATTGATTAATAGTTCCATCAAAAATCTACCAACTATTGAGGGGGAGGTATGATTGATAAACATTTTCTCTAAAATTTATGTAAATAACACATGGCTAAAATAGCTATAGATGTCACAAAGAACAAAATAATGATTTATACTATCAGAGACCCAGAAAAAAACGAACCTCCAAACAATCCCAGATATGTTGATAAATGCAAATATGAAAAAGTCTATATTAAATTATTACATAAAAGTGGAAACTTCCAAATAAACATATCTGGCTTCATTTTTTTGTCCTTAAAAAGAAAATATGTTGTGGTTCTTATTTTATATGCCCATTCAAAAAAATATATATATACTTTCAGAGAGATTGAAAATCTAAATACAAAACTGGAAAACTAAGAAAATATAGGAGAATATCTTTATGATTTTGCTGTAGGCCAAGTTTTGTTAGAAAAAATACTAACTATATGTGAAAATGATATATTAACCTATAATGAGATTAAGAATAATTAGTAATCACAATATATCATTAAATTAGTGAAAAGACAAAGCATGATATGGGAAGTGATATTTCTAATTCATATACTCCAGGAATGGCTTATTTTTGAAATAGATAAAAGGTACTTAAAAGATGAATTATAAAATGACAGATTACCCCAAAAGGAAAAGGGAAAATACATACACAATTCAAAAAAGAGGTTATTTGAATAGACAATAAATGCTTGAAAATATACTTACAATTCTTCTTGTAATAAGGCAAATTCAAGTAAGATATGAGATAATACCATATTCTTAATAGAACCTTAATACATAAGTCTTGAGTAAACTGCTATGATCACTCTCAAAAACTTTTTGGTACTGTTATCTAAAGCTGAACTCAGGACTAACTTTAAGGTAAACAATTTTAGCTCCTGGCATATAACCCAACAAATATGTGCATAAGTTAATCAAAAATGCATGTATAAGAATGTTCATGGAAGTACTATTCATAATAACTTAAAATTAGAAAAAGTAGAGATTATGAATATGAAGATAAATCTCAAAACATAATATAGAACAAAATAATCCAGACATACATATAGTGTAATTTAATTTAAATCAATTTCAAAGTGAAGCAAAATATGTCCACAGTCTTAAAGTCCACCTGATAGTATACTGGTTACCAAGGTGTCTGGAGTTAGATGCTATGATTAATAAAAAGCTGTTAAAAATACTTGCTTTCTTGATCAGAGATCTGGCTTCCCCCTGTGAAATTTATACAGCTTTTCTTAGGCAATACAGTTGGCCCTTTATATTCATGGGTTCTGTACACCTATATTCAACCAATTTCAGATTGAAAAATATTGGTGGGCTGGAGTAGTGGCACAGTGACTGAAAATCTTGCCTGTCATGTGCGAGGACCTGGGTTCAAACCCCAGGACCACATATACAACTAAATGTTGGAGAATCAAAAGCCAGATTAAAAAATAAATACAATTGATTCCTTCTCTTTCCCTCTCTCTCTCTCTCTCTCTCTCTCTCTCTCTCTCCTCTTTCTCCTAAAAAAATGAAAAGAAAATGCTGTTTATTTTTAAAAGTGTCCCTGTCAGTACTTAAACATGTACTGATTTTTGGGGTGTTGTGGTCATTATTCACTAAGTGAGTGTAATAACCATTTATATAGAATGTACATCATTCTTAGTTATTATAATAATTCAAAGATTATCTAAAATATATGGGAGGGTGTATGTAGTTTTCATGCATATAATACATTGTTTTATATAAGGAAATTGAATGTTTGCTGATTTTGTTTTCCTCAAAAGTCACAGGACAGATCTTCTGGTGGTACTAAGGGAAGAATGTATGTACCCTTGTATTTAGGTGGGTAATTTTCAATAAATAATTTACTAATTTTAAATAGAAGGACAGGAATTAAATATTAAAATCTTTAAAAAGTCTATTTCTAACTGGTAATGGTGGTTCATGCCTGTATTCTTTGCTTCTCAAAAAGCTGAAGGCAGGAGGGTCACAAGTTTAAGGCCAGCCTGGGCAACATTAGTGTCTCAAAATAATATTTAAAAGGGCTGGGATGTAGCTAAGTGGTAGAGCACTTATCTACCATGTGTGTGGGCTTGAATTCAACCTCAAGTATAGCAAAAAAAATTATATATATAGGTATAGATGAAAACATATGTTTTTATAAAAATTTGTATATATTTAATTTTGTATATACTTGTATTCATATTTGATTTATATTTATATATTATATATAATATATACATATTTATATGTATTTATATATTTTAAGAGGTAAAATTAATAAATAATACTTAAACCTAATTCAGATATGATGTTTCCAATGAAATTAATTTTCAATAAGCAAAGTGTCCAAGAAAGAGTTTATGTACTCAAATATTTCCTTCTTGGTGAATGACAATATTATTGTATCAAAAATGAGAAATTCCAGAGCAGGCATAGCTATTTACTTTCATTTAACTTAGAATTTCACAATACTGTCAATAGAATATAAATTGACATTACTATTAAGAAATTATTAAGACTTAGAAGAAATCCAATTTCCTTTAAAAATCTGGAAATATTCTAAAAATGTTTATCACAATCATTTTTCATACTTTTATCATAGACTATTATGAACAAGGAATCTGACTTTACTATCAGATGCTATTTTGTTGGCAAGAGGTACAGGAGCAAGATGGATGCAGAAACATACAGTTCCTCTAAAATTATCTCTGAGAAGATAGTACACATCCTTTTTATTTAGAAACCACTGGCTATATGCCTTGCTAAGGTGTATAGCCAATGCCAAAGTCAACAAAGTAGGAGAGTCTGTTCCACCTTCAGAGGAAGAGAGTAAATGATTAAAAAAAATAGCATAATCTGAATAGCAGTGAAATAAACAGTCATGGATCAACACTAATGCGGGAAATAAAGTCCACTGCTGAAGGTAAAGCAAGAGTAAATTAAATTGTATAGACTAAAATAGCACACTATTATTTATGTGTGTAAACAATTTAGGATAGGAAAAAATCTGGAAAATTTGATAAGACACTCCCTTCAATGAAGGAGCAGAAAATTATACCAGAGTCATTGACATTCAGAGAATTTCAGCTGGAATAAAAAACATCTTTATTTGTTAAGCTGGATGTTGAGTTGATTCCTCAAGATCCAACAAGTGATAATTTGGACTCATGGAATTAAAATACTGGATGCGTTTTAATTCATTGCATTCCCCTCCTACTTTTTTGAAAGAATGAGTTAATTCTTATTTTTTCAGCTCTTTTTTGTTTTTCCTCCACTTAGTTGTATATATGGTACTGGGTTTCAAACCCAGGACTCACTTATGCCAGGCAAGCACTCTATTGCTGAGCCACCACCTGACTCTCACATTTTCCTTGAGAGCAAAAGTCACATCTTCTTTTGATGGTTGATCCTTCTTCCCGGTTTGGAGATTCCAGACTTTAAAAAATAATTCTAGAATTTCTTATAGCATACACGCATTTTCAGTTGGTTAGATATTTCAGATTTACTCTTATCATGGCCTGTTCCAGACATCTTATTAGCCAATTATCCAAAGTAAAGCTTTTCTGTTCTGTTTTTGTTTATTTGTTTGTTTTTGGTGAAAGACATGGGGGAAGCAGAGAATATTATCAAGGTGTTAGTAATGCTCATTGCTACAAAGTTAATCTCTTCTGAAGATAAAAGTAGAAAATATTTATATTATGAAAGATTATGTATATGATAGGTATTCTTGTACCTTCTATAATATAAAATTTTATTTGTATTCAATGATCTAACCTTTCTATCCTATACCCAATATGTCAGCTTGTGGTGACACCATCATAGTTATTTGTTTCCATAATGAAATCAAGACAATCTCATAATAATGTGACAGCTACACTATCAGCAAGAATCACAAATATTTGAAAATTTTTTTATATTTTCCCTTTGAAGTATATCTTCCTGTGAAGTTAATTTAAATTATATTTTAACATCTCTTGAACAAATTCCTCAGCATGTGTTGTGCTGGCACTCAGCATTCTAATATTAATCAGTTTATTTTAACAATGATTTGAGAGATTACAATTTTTATCTTAACTTTTTCTTAGTGTAAAACATTTACATGAGTCAAAATAAAATATACTGAATGAAATAAGCCTACTGAAATTGATTTCTATTCTGATTACCTTCACATTTTGTACTCCAACTTCCTCCCTCATGTGTAATCATTTTTTTTCCCTTGGCATGTGTAATCATTTTCCACAAATAGTTGGTCATATGTCTTTATACATTCAGCCCTCTGTTTCTGTGGCTTTCACATTCATGGATGCAACCAAACACAAATCAAAAATTCTGAAAAGTACTTTATCAGTGCTGAACATATATGGAGTTTCTGTTTGTCATTATCCCTTACAATGCAACTTCAGAACTGTTTACACAGCATTGATATCATACTAGATACTGTGAATAATCTAGTTTATGTGCGGATGTTCACATGTTGGATGCAAATACCAGGCATTTTACGTAAAGGAGTAGAGCAGCTTCATATTTTATTATAATGGGGGAGTCTATGGAACCAATCCTCCTAAGTGCACTCCCAGTTGTTCCATAAGTAAATTGCATATTAGATATGCTTGAACCTGCCTTTATAATTGTATTTTTAAAATAACTGTTTTAGTCTGCTTTTTTCTGTGGCTACAACCAAAAGATCTGACAAAAACAATTTAGAGGAGGAAAAGTTTCTTTGGAGCTCATGGTTTCAGAGGTCTCAGTCCATAGACAGCTGGCTCAATTCCTTGGGGCTCAAGTTGAAGAAAATATGATGGAAGAGTGTGGTGGAGAAAAGCAACTCAGGACATGACATCAGGAAACAGAGAGTCCCCTAACCACAGCAATATATATTTATACGAAATCTACTCCCATAATCACCTACATCCTCTGCACACCCTACCAGCCCACAGTTACCACCTAGTTAATAGCTATCAGAGGATTAATACACAGATTAGGTTAAAGCTTTCATAATCCAATCATTTCCCATCTAAGCTTTCTTGCCTTGCCACATACCTGAGCTATTCAGGGACACCTCATATCTAAGCCAAATAATAACTTCAAAGATCATATATGGACATACAACCCATTCCTTTCCTGGGCTGCCTAGGACCTCATTATATGTTTGTTTTATAACTTGTGTCATTCTTCTCTAAAGGATAAATATGAGGATTTTTCTTTGTTATCTGTTTAACTGTTTTTAGAAATTAAATGTGTATATTAATGATTAAAGGTAGTTCAAGGACAATTCAAGGGCTGAGGATATAGCTCACTGGTAGAGCACTTCCCTAGCATGTGTAAGGCCTGGCTTCTGGATTTATTTCCTAGTACTGCAAAACAAAAAAGGCAATTCAAAGCCACATTAACGCAAAACAAATGCCAATACTTAGACAGAGGTTTTAATACAAAGTCTTTGTACTGTCAAAATTAAGAATTCTTTCCATCTGCTGACTATTTTTGGTTATTTTGATAGCATTGAGCTAGAGATTTCTTAACATCTTGAGCCAGAAACCACTCCATTTATTTCAAATGTAATGTTAAACCTTTTTAGCCTTGACCAGTTCTCTAAATGAAGAATGGGACATTTGATCATGGCAGTGATATTGAATCCTGAAAATTATGTTACCGAATATTTATATCTAGTATATTTGTCTAAAGCCAATTCCCCATTGGAAGCACATATATTTATACTTCTCTTAATTACCTCCTGCAAAATAAATTTTAGGCCAACTATTAAATGTAGTCAAATTTTTCTTTCATATTCTTTAAGTATAAAGAAAAAGTGTAATTTTTGTTTGTTCCCAATTTAGAAGTGAAGAAAACATATACAAATTGTGAAAAATGGAATTCTTTTCAAACAAAGGAAACTTAATCAGGGATTTGTAAATGTTACTTTCATTCCCCTCTGCAAATATAGATCTAGGCTATGTTTCATAATAGGACACCAGAATTTATGAATTCTTAAGGAACAACGGTTATGGTCCAACAGTCCAATTTCTTTGAACAAAGAGAAATAATTTCATATGGTCTAGTTAAGTTCTCAGGTCAAATACAAAGACCATTCCAGGAGTCTTACATAATTGCAGGAAAAATAAAGTGGTTTTGTGCATCCAAACTTCATTAAATTTATGTATTAAACTGTCTCAACTTGTTCAGTCTATGCAGAAATCCCCATTAAAAATACTAGAATTTTTATATTAGGGAAGTAGATTTATACATCTAAAACATCTTTGAGAAACTATATATTTGGTTATTACTTTCTTTTCATTCATTTGGGTGATAAAAATTGCATATTTATTATATGAAGATAATTCCTAATAATAACACTGTAATATATATCATTACTTTAAAATAAATTAAATTTTAATTTCTCCAACCATGATTGCTAATTTTTGGCCATTTCTAGAGAACAATCTAAGAGTACTCTAGAAATTACCCTGTAGTGATAGCTTAATGAATCATGTTTTACATTCTTTAATGCTCTTAAGAATACTATTTCTTTTATCAAAAAGCATCTTTAAGAGGAGGGAAATAATAAAGAAATTGCTTTTCCTTTTTCTATTCTTTTGAATTACTGTCCTTTTGAGTTATTTTTCCTTTGAAGTAATTAGATTTTTATCTTATGAATGCAATAATGTTTATAGCTAAATAGGATTTTTAAAAAAAGTTTTAATAGCTTAAAGGTATTAAAAGGAAAATGGATACTAATTAGTCTTATAATCCAAATTTCTAAATATTTTATGTGCTTATCAATGCTTTGCTTTTATCTTTCTCATAGGATATAATTTATATTATGTGATTCACTAATGTATCAATCCACTTTTCATTACTGGAGATGTTTTTACATCAAGTCATTATTACTAATGACAAGAATAATAGTTTAATTTATGTCCAAGATAACTCTGTGTCCACAAGGCCAAAAATGAAAAACTTATTTCTAAAAGTTGATGTCTTAAAAAATAGTGTATTTGTCTTAAGTCACCAGCTGATTAACAAGATTAGAATTCTCTTCATTAGAATTTTATATGTACAGAAAAAAATTCCCTTTTATTTATTGCAGTCTTTCAGCATATGCAATCAAAGTTTTTTCTTTTCTCTTAGAGGCTGTCAGCAGGAGAAGATAAATTTGCAATAAATGATGACTTCATAACCTGCAATTATGTATATAAATAAATTAGAACAAAATGAAGTATTATCAATCTTAATACTCCATACAAATTGAAAGAAACATTAGTACAATGACAGTAAATTTGTTGGTTGAGAATCAGTGATGTTAAATTAATAAAATATACTTCAGAAATGGTAATCATAGATGAAATGCTAAATGCCACCCCTTCCTCCACAAATACATGCAACACTTTATATGACCACAAACAGTTCAAAGAGTCTGTGAATCCAACCAGCAGTTGCAATTATATGCAATTAATGAGTCATAAAATATCAGTCCTCATGTATGGTTTACCTTACTAATTTTTTAAGAATGATAACCCATATTGAACAAATTAAAGCATTACAAACCACTGTTTAGATATCGTTGGTGGGACTGCAAACTAGCACAACCACTCTAGAAAGCAGTATGGAGAATCCTCAAAAAATTAGGGATGGAAACACCATATGACCTAGCTATCGCATCCTGGGTATTTTCCCAGAAGAAGTAAAATCAGCATATTACAATGACACACTACACCATGCTTATAGTAGCATAATTCACAATAACTAAATCATGGATGCCCATCAATGGATGAATGGATCAAGAAACCATGATATATGTATATAATGGAGTTCTCATCAGCTACTAAAAAGAATGAAATCATGGCCCTTTCTGGTAAATGGATGCAAATGGAGAAAATTTATGCTAAGTCAAATAAACTCAGAAACTCAAAAGTTGAATGTGTTCTCTCATATGTGGAAGCTAGAGTAAAACATTAGAAGGGGTGAGAAAACATCAGGCTCATATAACAAACCCATCAAATTCATGACAAGTAACAATTTTGGAAAAATCTAGATATGTGAATCAGGGGAGGGAGGGAAGGTTTGGAGGGAAAAAGGAGTATATAAATATTGTATGGTATACTTTGCACCACTGTGATGCTGAGCAGTACATATGTAGGCATTTTAAACTGGAACATACAAAAAATGTCACATAGTTTTAAATATATATTTGTGATCACCAGGGTGATCAGTGGAGATGGCAGACCAGGGAGAGGGCAGGGAAGGGGAAGTACAAGGGAAGGAATGGGACTAAAATATATTGTCCTAAAGTGTGCATGTATGAAAGTATAACAGATCCCTTCACTATGTAAAAATACAATGCACCAATAAAATAAATAAAATAAAATGAACTGGGGGAAGTCCAGTTACATGAAGAGAACAGGGGCTGGAGATACGAGGGAGGGGACAATATAGGGAAGGAAAAAAGGGGGTTATAATTATTGTATGATAGACTTTGCACTCCCAAAATGCTTAACAGTACAAATGCAGGCATTAAAAACTGGAAAAAATGCATAAACACACATGCTCACATGCACACATATGCGGTCAGGGGAGATTAGTGGAGTAAAGAAACTGGGGAGAGGGAGACTGTGGGAAAGTGCTGGGGAAGGCATTGGACCATAACCAGGGCATGTATGAATATGTAACAACAAATCCCTTATTATGTAAAATGATATTGTACCACTAAGAAGAAAAGAAAATCCCCCCCAAAAAGTGTTCCCTATACACATACCTGAGGACTTTGCAGAGGCAATAGTAACAATGCATTGATGTTATACAAAAGAATTTCAAAAGTCAGAAAAAATGGAAATATTTTTCCATCATTCCACTAAAACAATTAAGATTATATTACATGATTCCAAGAAAGTTATATATTTTGTTGCTGAGTTGCATGGAAAGTAAAGAATACCTTGTTAATGCTTCCAAATATCTCTTATATATTTTTATTCACTTCAACTAGGTGGATTTTGGATATACAGTAGTATTACCTACTCCAGGTAATTACCTACTACAACTCTAACTTACACACAGTGCGTCAATACTGGAATACTTAAGTCCTTGTAACAACAGGCACAGGACTAATTATCCAATGTTTGACTACTTTTAATTGTATATTTTGGGCCTTCATTAATCATATTTTGTACTTGAATAGTTGTAATGAATTTTTATGTTAGGAATCCTGGTTTTAGGTCCCACAATGTTAGCAGAGTGAATATGTGACTACTTTATAAGACCTTTCTGCATTTTCTTTATTGAAGCAAAATAGGTGAATATAAGTAATATTATTTTATATGATTCTCATAAAATTATATATAAGTGAGTTTGATTTTGTTTGATTCTTATCGGATTACTGCTCCCAGTATGACAATAAGTTCACAGTTAACATGATTCCTTCTGTCTTTCTGCCATTGGCTGTTCTTCTCCCAGAATCATGTACAGATGTTTTGAGATTCATTAAATGATATACCATCAAGTTTGCACACTGACCAATTAATATCACCTTTCTCCCCATGATGATGATTATTCTCTGTGTTTTTTATATTATTTATTTATTTTTAAAGCGAGAAAGACAGTGAGAGAGATATAGAGACAGAGAGAATCAATTTTTATTGAGTTTTTCACAGGGCTTTCATTGCTCTGACACTTAGTTGTGTACGTGGGTGCTGGGGTTTGAACCCATGTACTTGTGCTTGTCAGGCAAGTGCTGTAACCACCGAGCCACCGCTCCAGCCCTTCTCTATGTATTTTAAATTAAAACATAAATATTTTTTTTCTTTCCTCACCTTGTAGTCAACCATGGAAAAAATGTATAATATTGTTCTTTCATTGTATTATATATTTTAACTCCATTCCAATAATATTATTCAAAAATAAACAAAATTAGTGAAGTTTCTGAAAATGATGTTGTTTTACTGAATATTGTAGAGGCACTCTAATGTTTACAAGTAATTGGTTTCAATAAAGACATATAAATGGTTAGCAACATGAAAAACTCTCTTCTGACTAAAATACTTTAGAAATATAGAAGGGTATTCTTTGATTTATTTTAAGCAGTAATAGTCCAGCCCCATATTTCTTCTCTTAAGCTATTGAAATTTTAGCAAATTGTAGATAAAGAATTTGCTTAAATTTCAAATACCAACACTAGTTTTAAACAATTACTCAGCTAGAGTAGACTAGGACAAAGATCTTTAAAAATAAAATAAAATGAAACTATTCACATACCCTCCTTGCCTGCAGGTTCTCTGGAAGTATCCGTTTTGAATAAATCCATTTTGAATAATATTTTAGTTCTTAAAGTGCTTGCTATCATCCTAATATCTTTACATCATATTTAGTTATTTCTGTCTGTGCTTACAAAGCAAAGAAAGTTTGTTAGAAATTATTTCTTCTTCACATCTATATCATCTAGGTTGACTATTTCCCATTATCTTTGATGTCAAGATTTTAGTTAGAAGATTTTAAGATGTGTTATGGTTTAGATTAAGGTGGCTCCCCAAAAATTCATTTGTGAGATAATGCAAGGAAGCTCAGAGATTAAATGACTGTGTTCTGATACTCTTAAAATATTGAGTGTGTTAAATCACTGATAAGAATTAACTGTATGCTAACTGGAGCCAGGTAAGGTGTGGCTGGAGGAGGTAGGTATCCAGGGACATGCCTTTGGGTTATATATTTTGTCCTTGTTGAACACAGTTCTCTCTCTCCTTCCTGGTGCCATGTTTCCAGCTGCTTTCCTGGGCCATACTCTTTGGCCATGATGTTCTATCTCATCTCAGGCCATGAGGAATGGAGCCAGCTGTCTATGCACTGAGATCTCTGAAATCATGAGCCCCCCAAAAAAGTTTCCTCCTTAAAATTGTTCTTGTCAGGTCGTTTAATCAGTGCAGTTGTAAAGCCAACTAAAACAAAATACTTTAACTAACATGTAGAAGAGCAATTAATTTTTGCATATTTGCTTATAACCTATGATTGTGCGTGTGTGTGTGTGTGTATATATATATATATTTTTTTTTAGTACTATTGTTCTTAAAGAAAATCTTCCTTAGGATTTTGTATTTATCATGTCATCTGCAAAAATAAAAAAGATTTTATTTCTTCACTTTCATAGTCATGTTTTCATTTATTTTTTCTTGATGTGTACTGATTATGTTATAATACTGAACAGATATGGTAAGTATAGTAATTTTGTAATTCTTCCAAACTCATGAAGACAGCGTGCAATCTTTCTCCATTAATTGTGCTACTAGCTATAAGGTTTCCATGAATAGATTTTTTTTTTTTTTACTAGATCTACGTTTATACTGTACTTTGCCAAGGGCATTTTGTTTTTATTTTTTATTTGTTTGTTTGTTTCTTTGGTTATGTTTTGTTTTGCTTTGCTTTGTTTTTGTTTAGTTTTGGTAACGGGAATTGAATCCAGGGGCACTTAACTACTGAACCACATTCTCAGTCCTTTTTTTTTTTTTTTTTTTTTAATTTTGAGACAAGAGTTCCTTGAGTTGCTAAGGGCCTCACTAAATTGCTGAGTCTTGTCTTTGAACTTACAGTCCTCCTGCCTCAGCCTTCCCTGTTGCTGGGATTACAGATCCTGGCTTGCCAAGGGTTTTTAATCATGAACAGCTTTTAAAATTGTCAAATAATTTTTCTGCATTAATTTGGAAGATCTTATTATTCTTATTTATTTCAATATGGATAATTATGCTGATTAATTTTTTAATCAACTTGCACTGAATTCCTGAGATAAAACTCTTAGGGTAATGATGTAGCATCCCACTCCTGTATTGTGTGATTTTATTTAATATGCTAATATTACTTTAAGGGGTTTTGCAATTATATTCATCAAGATAAGTGCTTGGTTTTTTATTTTGTTTTGTTTTTTGGATTTTGTTGTGTGTGTTTGTGATGGCTTTGTTTGTTTTGATGGTAGAACAACATTGATATGATAAGATGGAATGAGAAGTGCTTGATACTTTTCTACTTTCAAAGATTGGGTAGGATTATTATTATTTATTCCTTAAGTGTTTGCTAGACTTCACCATGCAGTCTTTTGGGTCTGAAAATTTTAGAAACACTTAATAAATATTTTCAAGATATACAAGATTACTATTTTCCTATTATTTTTAGTCAATATCAGTAATGAGTTTTTTGAAAATTTTGTCCATTTCATCCAAGTTGTTCAAATTTATAGACAGAATTTTTCTTACATTATGACTTCATTTTTGAAGCTTTCTCATTCATTCCTAATATGAGTAATTTACACCTGTTTACTTTTCTCAGGTAGAATCAAGATAGCAGGGTGTCAATTTTAATGTTTAATGTTTAATTTTAAAACAAGCCTTCTAGTCCTTGATTTCTGCTCTTATTTTTAATTATTCTCTTGCTTTCCTTCAGATTTAACTGACTCTTTTTTCTGTTTTCTATAAGTAGAAAGTTAGATATTTATTTTAGACACTGTTTCCTAAATCAAGCACTTAAGAGACAGTTTGATAGTTTAGCTTTCAATTTTATTCACTTCAAAATATTTTATTCCCTTGTTATTTCTTCTTTGATTATAGATTTATTTAGCAGTCTGCTAAATAATCTTAAAATGTTTGAAAATTTAACTAGTGTGTTAATGGTATTATTTACTAGTTTTCCTTTGGAAGGTCAGAAAGCATACCTATTATTATAATATTAGTGTCTTAAACACTTTGAGACATATTTAATGATATGGTACTGTGCAGTTCAAAATCTGTTAAGAGGACAGATTCCTTGTAAAGTGCTCTTACCACACACAGAAAGAAAAATAAAAATGAAAACAAGAAGACACAACAATCTTTATGGAAGTTTGTGCAAGTCTGTTACCTTGATTGTGGTGATGGTATCTCAGATATTTGCAAAATGTCCAAAGTTACTTAACTGTACATTTGAAATATGTACATTTCTCTTTACACATTTACATCACTGCATAACATATAATACATCAATATATCTGTTAAAACCAACTAGGTACAAGTCATTGATAGTGTTATTCAATTAGATATTAATCTTGCTGATATATTTTCATTTATTCTTTCCATTACTGAGATGGATGTGAAAATCGTTAACCCTAAATATGGATTTATCTATTTCTCCTTTCATTTCCATCAGCATTTGTTTCAAATGTTTAGAAACTCTGTTACTGTATGAATACAAGGAATATTGTACGCTGTCTTCATGAATTAAGTTGACCATTTGGAAAAGTTCCTTTTGACCTCTGATAATATTGTATCTTCTGCAGTCTAATTTCCTTGATATTTATACAGTCTCTCCAACTATTTTATGTTGAACATCTTTGTGGTATGTTTTTATGTACTTTTACATTTAATCTCTGTGTCTTCATTTCTTAAGGGGAATGCAATTTGTGCATATTTATGAATTACAATGTGATGTTTTGATTAATGGATACACGGTGTAGTGATCAATTTAGGATAATTATCACATCTATCACTTTAAATTTTTATCATTTCTTAATGGTGAACACATTCAAATCACTCTCTTTTAACCATTTTGAGATATATAATACATTTTGTTAACTATATTCACCCTGCTGTGCATAGAACACATAAACAGAATTGCTGACACTTTGTACAACTTTAGAACTTGCTCAATATGACAATCTTGGTCTTTTAAATGGAATATAAGTATTTTTAATTTTCCATTATTATGGTGATATCAATTGAATGATTTGATACCTCTTATATTTTACATACTTATTTTGCTTCTTTCTATGAGCATGTAAATAGATTTCATTTTATAAATAAATTTATTTTCTATGCTTTGTTAATTTTGTTTCAGCAGCTAGAGTAGGGATTCAAATGTACCCATTCAAGTAGTCAAATTCCACCTATAAATGGTTTTTTGGCACCTTGTGTCAATGTGTGCCACTTATCTTTTTGAACTTCTTTCTTCCATTCAATTCAAACTTTGGTGCTATTATTTTCATGTTCTTACATAAAGAATCACAAACTACATGGTCGTTATTTCTGTTTTCAAAGAGTAAATTATATGGGAAGTTGAGGCAGGAGGATTCCAAGTTCAAAACCAACCCCAGCAAGTTAGAGACACCCTAAGCAACTTAGCAAAATACTGTCTCAAACTATAAAGTAAAAATGGGCTGAGGATATGGCTCAATGATTAAGAGGCCCTGGATTCAATCCACAGTACCAAAAAGAAGGATAAAAAGGATTAAATTATATTTAAAATTTTAAAATAATTTTAATATTTATTCATATTGTACATTTGCCATTTCCATTTCTGTTAATCCTTTTTGGTTGCTCAAAATATATCATACAATTATTTGCATTCATATTTATTGTATTAGAAATCTCTGTGGCACCTTTTGTTGACTGTTTCATATTTAAAAAATGTTTTTATTTTGCTTGAATACTTTTACTGATACGTACATTTAGTTGTCAGATTTTTCTTTTATTTTATTTTTAATATTCTGAAGATATCAGTCCATTTTCTTCTGGTTTTCTTATTTTCAGATAAGAAGCTTGACCTAATTCATGTTCTTGTGAATACCAGTATTTTCCTTTGACTGATCTTAATATTTTTTTCTTCATCACAAATACTTAGTAATTTCTTTAGGATCATCCCTGATATGGTTTGCTTATACATGTAAACATGCACATATTTGATTACATTGTGGATTGTTGAACTTCTTGAATATAGAGGATAACTTCCTTCAAACTTGAAATTTTTGTCATTATCAAAAATAATTGCATGTCTCTCTTTTAAAGTTTCTAATTGGTCTTCTGGTCCAGGCTAGGCAGGTGCCCAGAACATTCCTGGGTAGGACCTTACCTGGAGTAGGCCCCACCCAGCTCATGCATGGCCCAGGCCTTGGTTCCTGGCCACAGTAGGTACCCATGATACCCCCAAGGATCCCAGAGCAGTTCAAACACATCACATACCTATAACTTGTGATATATTGGGCCAGTACTCACCATAGAGTGTTGGGAACATGAGGTTCAGCTGGCTTGTAGAAGAATTGGTGGTAAACAACTCTAAGGGGTCTAGCTGGCTTGTAATTAGCAAATTGCCTGACCGCATGACTAAGCTATTAGGCCACTCATTTGTTACAATTGGAGAAAGGTGTTTGCATTGTACCCTATTGGCTGTTGTAATGGATAAATAGAGTAGCAGCTAGTCAGGTAAAGGAAGCAGCCAAAGAGAAAGCATAGAACCAGAGGAGAAAAAGCCAGAGAAAAGCAAGCAAGCAAGCAAGCAAGCAAGCAGCCGTGTCCTGAAGGGAGAAAGCAGAGAAGACACATAGAACCGGAGAGATCAGCAGAGACGTCAGATCAGCAGCAGTAGAAGATGCAGGTCCCGTGTTCCAGCCGCCGGCGTTCGCCCCCTTGTTCCCGGCTCCCCAACCCTTCCTAACTCAGTCCCTCGGAGGATGACCCGATGTCGTTCTACCCGTTCCTCGCTCTGGAGTGCAGCGGGGAGGACTCCTCGCCCCATCCCCGCCCTAACTCGGCCCCTCGGAGGACGGCTCACTAGGTCGTTCTGCCCGCTTCATGCACAGGAACACTGCATGGAGCGACTCCTCTTCCCCTGTCCCCAGCCCTGTCCTGCCGGCGCCCGGTTCCCAATGTCCTGCTGGCCCCCCGGGGAATGGCTAAGGTCCCCTGAGGCTGTTCCACCCGCTCCCCGCTCCAGAACCCAGGGCGGGGGGCGACAATAGAGGACCTTAGGTTCCATTGTGACATGCAGGAAGGCCCATTCAGGTATACTCTGTGCCCCTGAGATCCTATAAACGCATGACACACCCCTGTAGCTATACTTCGGTAATCCACTAGGCAGCCCCATAACCTCAAACAGGTTCCAAATCAGCTCCCTTGAGCCTAGATCCCAAAGATGCAGTAAAATGAGGCTCTAGGCAGAAGTACCTTTCTATAAGAAGGTATTCTGACCCTTCTGATCCTGAAAGGGTGGTGTCTGACCCAACCCCTTGACATGCAAGGAAGAACCACCTGGATACATGCCTTGCTTCCCTGCAAGGAATCTCAATTCAGAGATCCAGAAGAAGCTCTTCAAAAATTAAGATGCAAACTTCAAAAGTTTTGACTCAAAACCACAACTTCCCTAACAAGGAGCCCACAGATAGGGAGTGGGATGAAAAACCAAAGAAAAATTATCAACAATCTGATTACTAAAAGAAACAGTGAACTAAAAAAAGATATAATGATGGGACTACGTTAGAAAACTCAAGAGATGAAAAATTATTATCAAATAAATAGACATACTGAAAAAGGACGTAACAGAGCTGAAATCTTCAGTCAATTACATTAGAGGAATGATGGAAGAATTTAATAACAGACTATTTCTATAGAAAACAGAACCTCCACTCTTGAAAGAAGAACATCCAACAACAAGGACTGGCTGAATAAGTAGAGTGCATGGATAAAAAAAATCTCACATAGCATGAGCAGAATGTTCATAATGTCTGGGATGAAATCAAAAGAAATAATTTAAGAGTCATTGGTTTACAAGAAGATAATGAAATGCAACAAAATGACATAAAAAAATCTCAACAAACTACTTAAAGAAAAATTTCCCCTTATTAAGACTGAATCAGATATGCTCATCCAGGAAACATGTAGGACACCCAATAGGGATAATCAAAAAAGAAGTTCACCAAGACACAGCATATTCAAGATGTATATTAAGGAAATCAAAGAAAGAATATTAAAAGCTGCAACAAAGAAACACCAAATCACATTCAGGGGCAAACCAATAAGGATCACCTCTTATGTTTCAGCTCAAACTCTAGAAGTAAGAAGATCCTGGAAGGAGATCTTTCAATGTCTGTATGAATACAACCTGCAGCCAAAAATACTGTATGCAATAAAACTCAGCTTCAAATTCAATTGAAAAATAAGAACATTTCATGATGAGGTAAAACTTGCAGCATTTATCAACAACAACAACAAAAGAAAACAGTATTACAAAGAATCCTCAAAGATAAACTACAGTTAAAACAAGCAGACACTCCTTAAAACCCACAAGCAGAATCAATTCAGTAAAAGTACGCACTACCAAAAGATAACCAAAAATACACAGAATTCATTAATAAAACACAATGACCACAACCACATAACTATCCTGACACTGAATATGAATGGTCTCAATGCATCAATCAAAAGACAGATTAGTAATTTGGATTAAAAAACAAAAATCCATCAATATGCTACTTACAGGAAACCCACCTTATACCTTACAGCCAATGACATCGACAGATTGAGAATGAAAGGATGGAAAAGATCTACCAGGCATATGGCCCAAGAACACAAGCTGGAGTTGCAATACTTATATCAGACAAAGTAGATCTCAAACACAAAATAATCACAAGAGAAAAGAAAGCCACTACATCCTAGTAAAGGGAACTATATAACAGGAAGATATAACCATAGTAAATGTATACTCCCCAAACACCAATGCTCCCAAATATGTGAATAAATTACTCCATGACATAAATTACCTGTAGACTTTAACACAATAATTTTGGAAGTTTTAATATTCCGCTATCACCAATAGACAAATTGTCAAAGCAAAAACAATAAAGAGAACTTCAGTCTGAAGAACTCCAGAAATAAAATGGACTTAACAGATATCTAGAATATAGTCCAACCCAAATTGACTGAGCTTACCTTTTTCTCAGCAGCACCTGGATCCTTCTCTAAAATAGATCATATTCATGTTCACAAAGGAAATCTCACCAAATTAAAAAAGTAGATATCATTACATGATACTATCAGACCATGAAGCTATGACCCTAGCAATTAACTGCAAAAATTATATAGTCAACACATCTATATATGGAGATTGAATAATACTCTATCAAGTGAAGAATGGAAAATCACAAGAACAGAAATCAAGAAATTCTTCAAACAGATAGAGAATGAAGACACAACATATCAAAACCATTGGGACAACATGAAAGCATTCTTCAGGGGAAAATTTATAGCTCTGAGTGCCTACATTAAAAACCAGGAGAAATCTTGAATAAATAAGATTATGCTCTGTGTCAAAACCCTACAAAATGAAGAAAAATCTTAGCCCAAAGCCAGCAGAAGACAGGAAATAATGAACATAAGAGCTGAAATCAATGAAACTGAAATAAGAACAACAACAAATAAATAAATAAAAATGATAAAAATAACTGATGAACAAAGATCTGGTTTCGTGAGAAAAAATAAATAAAATGTCAACAGACCTTTAGTTAATATCACTAAAAGAAGGAGAGAATTGAAGCACATCAATAAAATCAACCACAAAAAAAGAGGTGATCTTCACTGGCTCCATAGAAATTCAACAGATTATCAACGTATTTCGAAAAACTATACTCCTTTAAATTACATAATCTGGATCCAAATGGATCCCAAACTCTGCTATATATACAATGGAGTTCTACTCAGTAATTAGAAATGGTGATATTGCAGTCTTTGAAGGTGAATGGATAGCAATGGAAGAAATCACCCTGAGCAGTTAGCCAAGCCTGGAGATTCAAGGGTTAAATCCTTTCCCCCATTTGTGGAGGCTAGAACTAAACTCAGTCTTGGGTGAAAGGTAGTCAAACTTATGCATTGGACCCACCAATGGCATTGCAACACATAATCTAGTGAAACTATAGACATGTGTGGGGAGAAGGATTAGCTGTGGAGAGGGGAGGGAGGGATCTAGGGAGAGAATCAGCAAAGCAGCATACTCTTTACACCCTAACAGGAGAACTAAGGAGTCAAATAATACTTATGCAATCATTCTATTCTGGAAAATTCTTAATCATATATATATGTATATACATACATATATATATGCATACACATTTATATCTATTAAAGGAGCGTAATATAGAAGAATCAAGACACTGGGTTGCAGGTGATATCAGGATAACTGTAGCTTAGGATCAAATGCATATCATATTGTTACTTTATATGCATTTATGACTGTACAATAATTCAACCCCTTAATAAAAAAGAAACAAAACAACAATAAAAAAGTTTCTAATTGCATTTATGTGGAACTAATTGCTATTTTTGCCATGTATCTGAACATCTATTTAATATTTTTAGCTATATTTATTTCTTGTGACAGTAATCTTTGTTGTTAAATACATTTAATATTCCATGTCCAATATTGTATATTCCCATATTTTAGAAGTCATTATATTTATACATGTATGTCTCTGTGTATATTTGTATGTGATTTGTCTGGCAAATCTGTCATCTCTCATTTTTTTCTTTATATTTTCTTTATTCATTTTCTGTGCTATGTGTCATTACTTGTTGGTAATTATATTAGTGCCTTAAACGCTGATACATTTTTAACAATACAGCACTGTGTACTTTAGAGTTTGTTAAGAGAGCAGATTCCTTGTAAAGTGCTGTTACCACACACACAGAGAAATTTAAAATAAAAACAGAGGGCATGGGAAATTTTCCTTTCAAATGTTAGGTATTGTGTATTTTACATTGTTGAATGCTGGTATTTATTTGTATTTATAGAAAGTGTGTTGGGCTTTTCCTACAAAGCAGCTAACATACTAGATTAGCAGTTTGATCTTATTTGCATCATTTCTGTTAAGCCCTATAAGAATGGCTCTATGGTGGCTTTAATCTAGGATTTGTTTTGGCTCAGTTCCAAGATGTTCCATAGTTTATGTGTACTGAATCCCAGGCATGTCCAATAGGGTTGATGCACTCCCTGTGGAGGACTAGTGAATGATAACCCAATCCGTGAACTTGGAATTGTCTGTCTTATAACTCCCTGAGGAAAATATTTTCCTTAAGAAATTATTCTTGCCCATCTTTGTGCAGTGTCATGAGAAGACCAATAATTAGACAAACATTCAGGATTCATGGTGATTTCTACATATCTTTTTCTGTATACCCTCCACCTTTCTGAAATTCTGCTGTGCACATTTTATGATTCTAAAATAGGCTACTCTAGCACATTGGCTATTTAAGTTAAAGATACTTAAAAACAGTAGGTACAAAATGATCACTTTGAACTTCATGCTGTTTCTTAAGAGTAGAAGAAGAAATTCCCATTTGAAAGACATTCTCCATGTACTAGAATGAAAAGCAATATTCTTATTCTCAAGGACAAGATGTTGAAACTTAGAGAATTCTGTATACATTTGGCTAAAATGACTCTCATTGTTAAGCATTCCCTCATAATTTTTGCTTCTTTACAAGTTGCTATTCTTTGATCAATTCAGCAGGTATGTAACTAACTACCTGCTTATTTGGATTTTCATTTACTTATGAGGACTCCCATGCCATACAAATTTTATATTAAATAAATTATACTTTTCTTTTGTTAATCTATTATATCAGTTTCATTCCTATACCTAGCCAGGACCATAAGATGATAGTTGTAGACATTTTCTGCCCCTGCACTTTATTTCCCCAAACTCCAATTCGTTTCAACTCATCTCAACATATAATTGAGCTGTTTTTGAGTCCACCCTGACTCTCCCAAAGAAAGCAACCACAACCTTGCTGAAAGATGGAAGCTTGTGCTCTGGCAGCGCTTGCTTGCTTTTTTTTTTTTTTTTTATTAGTTGAATGTGGACTTAAATTTAAACAATCAAGAACCAAAGTATATTTACAGAGTTAGCCAAGGCTGGTGTCATGTCATGGTTTCCCACCTTGGGTTCCCCATGGTTCTATGTTTTCCCCAAAAGAATCCCTGTGTAAAATGGACTTCTGGTGAAAGTCCGAGTTCTGAGTTGATTCCCCCATACTCTCTCCCTCCAGTCTCCTAGATATCCTTATTATTCCCTCCCCCCTCCCTGGCCCCTCCCTGTGCCTCCAGATATCCTAGACAAGTTTCCCTCTGTATAAAACTTCATACATGTTGAGGTTATTATTAGCTTAGCCATCTAACATAACTGTTTCCAGTTGTATTCTAGCTTCCACAAATGAGAGAAAACATTCAGCCCTTGAGTCTCTTGAGATTGGGATACTTCATTTAGCAAATTTTTTTCCATCTCCATCCATTTGGCTGCAAAAGACATGATATGGTTTTCTCTAATGGCCGAGTAGTATTCCATTGTATATATGTACCAAAGTTTTTAAATCAATTCATCTAGTGAGAGGCATCTGGGTTGGTTCCAGAGTCTAGCTACAGTAAATTGAGCTGCTATAACATTCATGAAGTTGTATCTCTATAATATGCTGATTCTATCTCTTTTGGGAAAATACTAAGAAGTGGGATAGCTGGGTCATAAGGTGGTTCCAGCCCTAATTTTTTGAGGAGTCTCCACACTGCCCTCCAGAGTGGCTGAACCAGTTTGCAGTCCCACCAGAAATGTGATAGTGTTCCTCTTTTCCCACATCCTCTCCAGCATCTGTCATTGTTCGTATTCTTCATTTTTTCCACTCTAACAGGAGTGAGGTGAAATCTCATTGAAGTTTTGATTTGCATTTCTCTTATTGCTAATGATGTAGAGCGTTTTCTCATATATTTATGGGCTTTCTGGACTTCCTCTGGTGAGAAGTTTCTTTTTAGATCTGTAGCCCATTTATTGATTGGATTATTTGTGAGTTTGTTATTTAGTTTTTTTAGTTCTTTGTATATTCTGGAAATTAGCCGTCTGTCCAAGGTGTACCGGGCAAAGATTTTCTCCCATTCTGTTTGGTCTCTCTTGACACTCTTGAATAATTCTTTAGCAGTACAAAAGCTTTTTAATTTAATTGCATCCCATTCATTTATTCTTGGCATTACTGCTTGTCCAAGGGTGTTTTGTTAAGGAAGGTGCTGCTGACCCCTATGTCCTGTAGTGTTGATCCTACTTCTTTTTCAAGTAAATTTAAAATTGCTGGCTTAATATCCAGATCTTTGAACCATTTTGATTTAATTTTTGCGTAGGTGGAAAGGTAAGGATCCAGCTTCAGTTGTCTACATGTGGTTGTCCAATTTGTCCAACACCATTTGTTGAACAGGCTATCTTTCTTCCACACTGTGTTTTTGCCACCTTTATCAAATATCAAATAGTTAAAGATATGGGGGATCCTCTCATAATCCTCTATTCTATTGCATTCCCCCTACTTCTTCCTTCCTTCAAAGTAAAGTTTTGTCTAATCTAGGTCTTCTGTTATTCTAAATGAACTTGAGAATTGCTTTTTCTATATCCATAAAGAATGACATTGGTATTTGATGAGGATTGCATTAAATCTGTATAGGGCTTTGGGTAGAATGGCCATTTTTATTATATTAATTCTGCCTAACCATGAGCATGGGATGTTTTTCCATCTACTCAGGTCTTCTGCAATTTCTTTTTTAGTGTTTCTGTCAGTGACCAGAATACCATGCTTCCAGCTGCAGAATGTCAGCAAAAGAAGTTTCTTCTATCTTGCCTAATTTGTAACTATTTTTAAATTGCTACATATTTTATCCTTTAATGAATATTCATTTAAGTCATTATTAACTTAAATGTAGAAGTAAATTATATATTTTTAATTTATATAATTTCTCCAATAAAGTAAAATAATTACACACTAGTTACACTTAAATTATCAATTATATTGAAATTTTTAAACTTAATGTTTTATCTGATGCAAAGTAAAAAATATGAAAATAGTTGTAAATTTGAAAAAAAACATACATTTATTAAATTCTGAACAGCAACAATTAATCATACTGACCCCTGAGGTTAGACTTTCTAAGTAAGTGAGAGCACCTAAATCTCTCTATACCTAGTACACCACATCTTTGTTTGTTTTAGCCAATAGCATAGCTCTTGTTTCATAGCAGTAGCAGCAGAAAAATAAAGTTCATTAAGCGAATAATGTGTGATTCATTAACAAGACTTCTAAATACCAAGAACACATGTTCTTTAATTCCTACCTATAAAGGTCATAATCAAACTTTTCTGAATGTTCTGTTAGATATGTCCATTAATGATTTATTTTCTAAAGTAATATATAAGCCTTTTCCAAAATGATTAATATAAAAACATAAGTTTTCAAATATGTTGACATAATTAACAAAAACAAATTGGTATTTGATATTTCCTAAATAGCAATCATAAATGGCTGTTATTTATTAACAGCAATCTTATGGAGCATCAGATATTTCCTAGGAAATATATCCTAGAATAATTAAGTAGTTTACCTACAACATTATGATTTTATTCAATTAATTACAGTTATAGTAACAAAATGTGGCAGACTCTGGGAATATTTTCTTTCTTGAACTGTGTCTTTATTACAGGCCATAAAATGGCAACAGTGTAACTGGTTTAAACTCTCCTTCAAACATGTACATTGCCTTTCATTCAGTGAATCAACATTGCCATTTTTCATTGTTCGTAGTAAGAAAAATATCAGTTTATTTCCAAGTCTATAAATTTTATCCCAAAAGGCACTACAAAAACGAATTCATGATTTTCTCCAAATCTTACTAGTTTCCCCAAATAGATTTTAATTGTAAGCATCATTTCATGGCTCTGTATTTTACAGAGATTATCATGAGGTGGTAAATTTTTTGATCTAAGAAAACTTTAGGCATTCTGAGTTTTCTTTCTAGTCAAATAAATACATCAAAAGGTTATAATACAAAGTTTGGTCTAAAGGTATAGCAACATGAAAAACACAAACACATGTGAGTTATTTTTTTCCTACATGAACTCTGCTTTTCATTCTTCAACATATTTTTAAAATTCCTTTCACAGAGAATGCATCCTCTAATTGTATTTACTTTATGATTGCCTACTGAAAATGTAAAAAAGCTTAATATATATGTGAGTGTATATATATATACACATATATATATATATATCTTTATAACATTTTAACTGCTTCTTTCCTTTATATCTTCCTCTGTATATTTAACATTTTTTTCTAACAGTCCTAAATTCTACTAAACCATTTTTTATATATTTATCTTTCTCCATTAGAGATTATACCAAAGGGATTTGTATGTCTTATTTATCACTTTGTTCCAATTATCTTATATAAGAATAGTTTTCTAAAAAATGACATAGCATAATTCCTGAAGAATTATTTGTTAACTCAAGCCTTCAACAAAGAAATATTCCATAGAAAAACTGATTCCCCAAACTGATATATCTGGATGCCCACAAATTGTGACACTGACTTAACCTATCTCTGGAATGTGCCTTGTCCTTAACTAGCTTTACACCAAGGAAGTCCTAGCTTTCACTTTGGGTATACAACAATGATCATCTTCAAGATAAAAGTCCTACTAACACAGCAACTCAAGAAGGTAGAAATAGGCTCATCTTCTAAAAGTTACCACAACTCCTAGAAACCTCTTTGGGGGGTGCATGACCTCAAAAATGTCCTGTTTTATTTGTAAATATTGTAATCATATTATTAAAAATATACAAAGTTGTTAGAAATCAATTATAAAAAAGCATGAGACCAAACCAAGCATATATACAGGATTTCTAATTAAAGTAGAAAAGAATGAGTATTCATTGTACTTAAGAGACTGTTTCAACAAGCTATCAAATTGAAATAAAAGTAAAAATAATAAAGGCAACAAATGATTTATTAAAAGTCAAGAAAAGACTACAGGTGCCTCTTTTGAGACTTGATTTTATTTTTCTTTAAGCTGTATAGTCTATCTTAGAATTCACAGAAGTGAATTAATTTAGCAAATGTTTTCAAGTTATAGAGATATCCATTCATAGAATTAAACCCCATTCTCTTTGCAATGAAGCCTTTTCTGACCTGTCATCCACAATTGTCCTTTTCCCCAAAAGCATTTAATTCAAAATGACTGCATTTCTCCTTACTTAAAGACACATATGAATAATTGTGTCTTGTGAGGTTCACTATCTCCCTTAATGAATTACATACCTTCTTCCTGTCTCTAGGCTATTTAGGAATAAGGCCCTTGTAGCTCTTCTTTTGTACTGTAAACCTGCAGGGCACAAATTGCTTTCCATTATTCTTTGCCTGCATAATCCCTAGAATACAGGAAGTATTTAATTTGAATCAACTGAATTAATAAATAAGCAAATATATGTGTGTTAATGTGTTTGAGAGTGATACAGATAGAGGAAGAGAAAATAGCATTCATGCACAAGTGACTAATCACACAGTTGGTAGATGCAGAGAATGGTTAGTTTTATTTAGAATAAAATTGCTAAATCCCATATGCATTTATATTATTTGGGTACTGTCAGGTTTCTGATATAATCTTAACAGAGCCTAAAGAACTCTTAGTTTCTTCTAAATTGCCAAGGTTTAACTTTCTAAGGATTACAGGAAAATAATGCCTTAATTGCGTAGCATTTGGTTGTATTTTATGTCTTTCGTATTTTCTGTAATAAGCCATATGCTTAAGTCAGAAATTTTTTATGTAATAAAAATAAATTTTAAAAATGCTATTTGTCGAAGTAGCTAGAATGAATTTAAATGAGGGACAAAGACTGTTTTATTGATTGGTGTCTCCTTTCCTGCTAAGTGAATCACTTATTTGTCTCTTGAAACCTCACAACACTCCAATAAATATTCAAGGAAGACTCAGTAGCAAGTTATTTCATAAACAAGAAGATATAGACAAGCCTTGATGTGTTCTACCTGTCTTTGGCAGGAAGTTTAAAGTACAACTTAAAATGTATGGAAAGACCTTGCCCAAGGCTACAGATACAAATGATTGCCTATGCAGAGAAATACTTTTTAATCAGTAGATTATCCAACAAGATGGCAAAATTCTTGCTTGTTCAGCAGTTTGACAAAACATTCCTGTAGGTTATTCTATTTGCAAATACTAAAAC
Organism: Aplodontia rufa; assembly: GCA_004027875.1. Lineage (NCBI taxonomy): Eukaryota > Metazoa > Chordata > Mammalia > Rodentia > Aplodontiidae > Aplodontia > Aplodontia rufa. The sequence goes on from PVKS010001811.1 coordinate 33,164, forward strand.
TGTCTTTTTTCCTTCCCCCTGGCACTTGCCTCATTTCTTTTAACTCATGAAAGTCTATGGAAAACGCATCTTTCACTAAAATAAATTAAGTTGAAAATCACTTAAGTTGTGTTTATTAATTTGGCATAATAGTACCAATGGAGACAGCAACATTTAAAGTTCAGTTCTTAGTATCATTTCAAAATATTAGATTCCAAGACATCAATTACCTTTATAACTCTTTTTTACCCAACCCCTGGGGTTCTCAGCATGCCAGCCAAGCATTCCAACTGCTGAGACACTGCTCTAGCACCCCCTTTATAAATCTTTAGTGAAAATCTTTAAGTATAATACAAACAGGAAAAAAAACACAGTTAAAAATCACACAGAAAGTTTCATATCTGAAAGATTCTCTTTTGAATGACTTTTGATGGTATCTGATTGAGCAAGTACATGTTAGCTTCCTTTATCTGGGATAGAATTTTCAAAGTGTTTTGAATTGTGTGATATAAACACATATGATTCCTACCTTGGGTATGAATTTTTTGTTTGTCCAAAAAAAAAAAAAGAAATTACAGTTCTAATAGTCAAAATAGCCATTGCAACCAATAATTATCAAGGGTTTCTTCTAGCAATATTCAAGAAGAATCATTACATTTATCAGTCAACCATGCAGTTAACTCGGGATTTTTCCATAATACCACTGGATTTTTTATACTTTTTTCAATTCCAAAAATAACAAATTATAGGTGAAATATTAACATCTCATGGGACTTTCTGGGAATGGCAATTTAAATTGGTTTTAAAGAGTGGAAAAAACAGTCCCCTCCAAACTCCAAAACATGCCACTTCGGCACAAGGATTGCTTTGAACTAAAGGCATTTCCAAAAGGAACAAATGCAGGAAGAGCTTTCCAATCTTCTGTCCCCAAACCAGGAGATAAAAACTCAATGTGAAAAGATGCTCTTTCTGTACTAGGAGAAAATTGTATATCACAATTGGATATCACAGACCTGATCAAAGTAACTTCTTACTCTTGCCTCCCCACACAATTTACTTTTCCTCAGCTTAATCTCTTTGTTCTACATACTGTACAGTCATTTCAATTTTGCTTCTTTTTTTGTTGATTTTTTATTATGAGGGATTCCATGTCACATAAAATGTACATTAAATTTATATGCTTTTCTCTCTTATTCTCTCTTGTGCTACTTTAATTCATAGGCTCACCTGGAAACCCAAGAGGATAGATATAAACAGTTTTGCCTCCTCTACTGTAGAGAAAGAAGAAGCCCTTGAATTTTATCTTGTTACCACCAAGTCTTAAATTCCTCTAGTACAACTCAGAGACTTAGGTTTAGAAAAACAAGTAAAATAAAGAAGGTAAATTATCACAAGTGCAACTCACAAAAATGAGTAAAAACTATAGAGGTAAGAAATCAAATTAAATAAATATTTTTCGAAAAAGAATTGACAAGAAAATGAAAGCTTTTTTGGGGGGGGTGTTTGTTTGTGTGTTTTTTAACCCTATGTAGGGGCTGGAGCGGTGGCTGGGCAGTTACGGCATTTACCCAGCATGTGCAAGTACGTGGGTTCAAACCCCAGCACCCATGTACGCAACTAAGTCTAAGTGTCAGAGCAATGAAAGCTGTGTGAAAAACTCAATAAAAATTGATTCTTTCTGTTTCTCTCACTGTCCTTCTCTCTTTAAATAAAAAAAAAAACCTATGTAAAAATGAGTACAAAAGCAAAATAAGGAAGTATATCAAAAGGGAAAAACATATATTAATAGGATATGATTAAGCACTAGAAATATATTATTCTTTTTTTTAAAAGAAGGACAGTGAGAGAGAGAGAGAGAGACAATAAATTTTATTTAGTTTTTCATGTGGCTTTCATTGCTCCTAAGCTTCGTGGTATACATAGTGTTGGGGTTCAAACCCATGTACTCATGCATGCCAGGCAAGTGCCCTAACTGTTGAGTCACCACTCCAGCCTGAAACACATTATTCTTAATATCTGGGTTTCAATTATATTTTTACTCAAAATCACTTGTCCATTTTCTTAGTTCTATACCTGTAAAATCAGAATGGAAGCTATTGAGTTCAAATATCCCACTGTGCCTGAACTAATCAGCACTTTTCCATTTAGCATTTCAAAAATCTCCACATTAAATAATCCTATTTAGGATAAAACAAATAACCTTATAACATTTGCTGAAAGATTAAAATTCTTGCAAGCACAGCATCCTTTCACTGAGGTTTGCTAAGATGTCTAAAGCCTAAGGCATCTTCACATTTCTCTGTCTGGTTTGTTTGTGAGTAGACTATGTGCATTCCATATAGATTAAAAAGTTAAGTGTGAAGTCCTTAGATTCAAAATGCAGTCACCTGTGTCAAACATTGGCCAGCTGAACCCCAGGAAAGCCATAATGCAAAGTGTCTCACAAATTATTTGCCTTCATAAGAAAATTTTCCAAACAATAATTTGTTATCTGAGTAATAAAAAATTACAAAACAAGCACAGCCATCTATTTATGCCCATGCTTGAGATAATCTTTCAAGGTCAGTCCAAACAAACAGCCTGCTGTGACTTTAAAACTAGTTGGACCTGTGACTATACTCATTGGCCTCTCAGACTTCACCAGCTCATACAAAATGACACAGCGCCAATAAGCTTTTTCTTGTTTTCTTTCTAAAACCTTAATAGTTTTTCTTTCTCTAATGAAAACCTTTAGTTTTCTCAAAGGCAACCTTTAGATAGTCCTTAGACATCCCAGAGGGCATCCTGACCCATCATGTGTATCCCAGATGATAATCCTCTTTGTTTTCTCTCAAATCAAACCTTTTCCCATGGAGATTCGTCACTACATTTTATTTGACTTTGATATAAGCAATAGCTGCTTGTCCTAATTTTAGAGTTCCAGAAGCAACACCATCAACCTATCTTCACTTAGATTTTTGCTGTCTAGTGCCCTGGTAGATACTAGGGTGCTCACCATGGTTCCATAGATGAGGATTAATCAGAGAAGTTGTGGTTTAGAAAAAATGTTTTATGAATCAAAATCTAAAGAATTAGAGGCTGTATGCAAGAACAGCTGAGGAAGAAGATTAACTTTAGAGGAGCACCTATGAATAACTGAGGAGGAGGATTAGCTTTGAAAGAGGGAAGAAGATATATATATAAAGACTCAAAGAAGGGCTGGAGTGGTGCCTTGGTGATTACAGTGCTTCCCCAGCATGCAAGAACCCCAGCCATATACACAACTAAGTGTCAAAGCAATGAAAGCCACGTGAAAAACTAAATAAAAAATGATGAGAGAGAGAGAGAGAGAGAGAAAGAGAGAGAAAGAGAGACTCAACGATGCAAAAATAGGGGACCTTAAGGTAGGAGGAGCTGACTTGTGGAAATCCCAGAGGGAAGTCAGGGTTGAGACTGCAAGTAGAGGTAAGCAGGCTAGAGGTACAGCATAGCTTTACAGCATGTAGACCCAAAATGTGGGTGAAGTGAGGTGGAGTTGGGGACTGATCTTAATTTTAGAAGCTACTGGAAACTACTAGAGAGGTTTTAAAAGGATATCAACACAGAAAGAGTGCATATTTTAGGATTAGGACTGCAGTGAGCCTGGGCTAAGAATAGATGTAGAGAATGCAGAGGAGTGTGTATTGTATTTGTTTAGGGGAGAAATATTGATAGTTTAGAAGAAAACAGTAGCAGAAGACAGACTAAAGAAATATTTAAGGGATAATAAAGACAGAACACAGAGGTACACAGCTATTAATATCTTGGGATGTAGTCTAAATTATTTGATAGTTCTCATTCAGATCCCAATGACTGATTTTCATCAAATGGTATTAAAACATAATAAAATAGAGGATTTCTTTTAATATAAAATACATTATTTGTTTTCTGTTAAACATCCTATTTTTTTTTTCCTGAACACAGTTTTCAGGTCTGAATTTATACTGAGACTGTTTTTCCTTGCATCAATTAGAAGTTCTAAATTTAGACATAGTTCCACACTTTGCCCTTCCTTTATGACAGCTTTCTGAACAATGGACTGGCAAGCTATGCTTATGGTTTTCTACCTGACTGGTTTGGTAATGATTACCAAACAAATGGAACCAAGTACTTTGCTCATAAAGCAAGTGAGAGCTACAGTTATTCACTTGTGTTAATGCAATGACTGGTGAAGAAGTTGTCTCAGTACTGAGGAAGAATGCTGATAAAGTCATTGAGAGACCCTAGCCCTCCTCAGGATTATAATAATACAGAATTGATATTGCTGGGTGGTTTAGTTTCACTGCCAGGATGGCTGTGCAGTTAGGAAAGAAGGTGTTCCATGCCCCAGGGAATCTGTGCAATATACAAATATCATATTCTATCTTTACTGCAAAGTTGTGAGATTTTATTCACATTTGAGACCTGAGGAAACTGAGTCACAGGAAACAATGTGTTTTACGGGATGGAGTTAATATCTACAGAAAAGACATGATGTAAAAAATAAATTTTCATAGAGTTGTCTAGATCTAGCTTGAGAATCCCTATAAATGGTGTAAGATGATTTAAGACATATGTGTTCACATTAGTTTATTTTTATCAGAAGGCTGTCTCTTCTTTGTCAAATTCTGCTCTAATTATCACACCACTATGCCTCTTATTTAGCGGCATATAATATAATTTAGTTCTCTTTTAAATTTCATGAATAATTTAGTAAGTATACATATTCATTATAGACTAATAAAAGTGCATAAAGCAAAAATTGACAAAAGGTACTCATATTGGTACTCAAAATAACCCCATGTGGTGTATTTATCCTAATAATTTTGTATGTGCTATGAAAATGTTTAGGGTCTTCAAATTTTTTGAACTTATTTTTTGCTTTCTGAGATACAATCATGTATCAGATACTACTAATGTATAGCAATTTTTCTTCCAACAATATCTTATGAAGTTTATTTAGGTAGCTAAAAGTACAAATTTACATCATTATTTAGTAGCTGTGTGACTCACTCACACAATATATTAATATTTATCTTAGTCAAGTTTTTTCAGCATCTTTATGCAAATATGTATTATTTTATCAAATAGTCTTTTGAAAAATGCCAGGCTCAGAGAAAACATAAATCAATCTTCTTTGGAAGACCAGTTGCCATCATTAGTTACCATGTTACTACAAATTCAAATGCCTAAACTCAATAAAAGCTGTCAATTATGCTCAGTAGACTGACATTTCTAACGCTAACACTAACATCCTTTTGGTTTTTGCTATAAGGGAGGATTCTACTTTTTTCTTTTATTTAATAAGCCCCTACATATTGTTCAAGACCAATCTCTAATGTCCATTTTCTTGCCTGAGTTTTCTTTACTTCTCTGGAAAGTGAAAGTTCATTTTTCCTTTCTAAATTCATAAGAATATGTCCTCTATTGCAGACTCTATCATCCTTCCTTGTTAATTTATTCCACAAAGCTGTTTCTTTAATGTAGGGACCATGATTTATTCTTTGCTGCATTCATAAAATCCCCACAATGCTTGGCACAGAGCCATGTGCATGTATGGAGGGCAGGGATGCTCTGGCATGGACAGTTTTGATTTTCAGCCATTATTACACTTGTCTGAAAATTCTTCTCTTTTTGTGGTCAGCTGCAACTGCTCTGTTTTCAAGTGTTCACCATTGCTTCTCCTTAAGGTTTCTTCCTTGGAAACCCCAAGATTTCCATATGAAAATATTTAATATTTTGTACAGGTCCATGTGTTGAGGAACTAAATGATCTAGAACATTCTGTTCTCTATTCTCATGGTTCTGTGATTCAGATTTAAATACATTCCTGCTCACAGTTGTGTCACATTACATTTCTTGGTGACTCTCTATTGCATTAACCAGTGGTATTAACTGGTAATACCAGTTTTAGAGCTTTGAACTGATACATACAGTGAAGTTTGTAATAGCTGTGGTAGTCATAGGGTTCCCAGGGAGCTAAACTGTGCAGTCAATCTACTGGTCCCTGCAGAGAAGCAGCAGAAGCACTGGCAAGCAAGGCCCAGCCCTTTCCTCCATGGAGCCTGCCACACAGGCTCAGCAAACAGAAACTGTGGAACCAGGCATTCTGGCCTGTCATCTTTCCTGGCCAGGCTGAGCATGGTAAGGACACCTGCTGCAGAAGCCCACTCCACGCAAGGCTGCAGCCCAAACCTACAAGCCCACACTCTTTGGTGACCTCAACCTCCCACTCCCTAACCTGCTACTGAAAAGGGAAGTAGGACAGTCATGAATGAAAGCTGGAACTCAACAATTGACCAATAGCACTAGTGCACTTACAAACCCTAATTAGAATATATTTAGACCAATAGAATTGGTACTTTTCTCAATCCTTAATTTGCATGAGTTTCCACCAACAGCAGTGGCCCAGGTGCTCCGCAAACTTGGTCAGAGAAAATCTGGTACCTGGTCACTTCTTATGCTGCAAGAATTCTTTTCCTATTTCTTCAATAAATTGTTCTCTTTCATTCACTGAACCTGGTCTGTGGAGTTCATTCTTTGAATTTAGGAGACAAGAACCCAGAAAGAAGAAGAAATCCATGGCAAGTTCCTGGTGCCTGCTAAAACACTGGAGGACGTTGCCCATTCTTAAGAAGTTTAACCTTTTTGCTTTGCAGAGGACTGCACCTTACGCAGACCCTATCTGCCAGCAGAAGCAGAGGAAACTCCAGTTCCACCAGCCAGTGGAAGCATGCAATCAAGGTTCCTCTCAAAACTCTGCTCTCAGTGGTAGTTTTGATTTTATTTTAAATTACTACACTTTCAAAAAACTCACAAAATCAATAATATTTAAAAAATAATGTCACCTTTTATTTTTCCCTATATGAACTACCAAGCACTACTTACAAGTAATGACTTGTTACATCTATACCTGCTGAATACTAAGAAAATTTCTCCAATTTGCCTAATCTTGTGTTGAATACTAGGCCAAAGGGAACTTTCCAACCCTTTCTACTGAAGGTTCATAAACTGAATCTGCTGAAATAAACCGGGAGTAAGCATATTAGCAGCAACAAAGGCACACACATTTGCTACATGTCCAGGGAAATGCAGGAGAGTGAGCACCCAGCAACCTTAAGAACGTATAAGTTTATATACCATCTACAAAGGGAGAAGGTGTGAAAGGAGGGGTGCAGATAATTAAGTGGCCTTTAAAGGAGGTGGATCAGACCTCCAAAACACAGTAGCTTGAGACAAAGGTCATATACTCTCCAGATGTCACCTCAACTCAGTTGTCTTTCCTGTCTGTTAATCTTTCCTGTTTGAAGAAATTATAGGCAAGTAGTACCAAACAATTGCATTCATTCAGAATAGAAAACAGAACTTCATTTTGTCAGATAAAGAAACTTAATGAAAAGCTTCTTCCTGAGCTTTGGGGGAAAGAAAAAATTTGGAGAGACAGAATTCTAGACCTCAAGACCTTGGTTTTGAGGAAGATTTTTCTTTAGTTCAAAGATCTCAGAATGTAAAAGTGCCAATCTTTGGAATTTCATCTTCTGATTCCAAATGCTAGTTTCTATTTAATAAGCAAATGGAGTTCAAGGCATAGTGAGAATGATATCACTTGCTGCTTTTGACCTGGGAATAGAGTAGTGTGTGAGTAACTGGTAACTTTTGAGATAGGGAGTTAGCACACTTATACTAAGAACCATTTTAGACCACCAGACACCACTGAGATTTGTTTGTATTTACCATCTTAAATGTTTTTCTCATAATTCATGTAACATAGCTACTCCTATTGCTTTTTATTATTGCTTGACTCTGAAAATAACTTTCAAAATTAAACATGTTGAAGTAATAAGTATATTAAATATTAGAAAACATTTAATCATATACCATAGAAGCTTTAGCTCTTTGGAGTTTTAAAAGATTGTCATAGCTACTCTTTTATACAGTACCTTTTAAAATTGTGAAACACAAGTTTTTTGTTGTTGTTGTGTTGTTGTTGTTTTTTTTTTTTTTTGAGACTTAGAAGTTCCAAGAGACAGAAAGAGGGAGAGATAATTAATTTCATTTGATTTTTCATCTGGTTTTCATTACTATGACACTTAGTTGTTTTTGTGGTGCTGGGGTTTGAACCTGGGTCCTCACACCTGCCAGGCAAGCACAATAAGCGCTGAATTACCACTCCAGTCCTCCCAAAATATATTTTTAAGGTAATAATTTTTTTCATTAATAAATTTGAAATCAGAATCTTCTATATTTTTAGACACAGTCTTATTCTGACTAGTGATTTAGAATCAATCAAGAATACAATCATGTGGAACATGTTTTAACTCAATTTGTTTTTATTTTATTCTTTGGAGATATTTCCTTTTTTAATGCAAGGGAATTTTATTATAAGTGAAAGTAAAGTAAAAGCAGACTATGGCTCAAGCAGAAAGCATTTTTCAAGAGAGAGAGAGTGGGATGTCTCTAGCAGAGAACAACCTGGAGACATTTATCTAAGGTAACTGCTGAAATTCGTTATTTCTGTAGGGTTTTTGCTTGGGTTTTTTGTTTGTTTGTTTGTTTTTTGTTTTTAAGAGAAAGAGGGACACAGAGAGAGAGAGAGAGAGAGAGAATGAATCAATGATTTCTTTCATGTGACTTTCATTGCTCCAACACTTCGGTGTTTATTTGGTGGTGGGTTTTAAGCCTGATTCCTTGCACATGCCAGGCAAGTGCAGTAACTGCTGAGCCACCACTCCAGCCCCAAGTTTAGAGGATTTTAAATGGGTGTTAGGAGATGAAGAAAGGAAAACAACATGAAATTTCTTTCTTTCTTTCTTTCTTTCTTTTTTTAAAGAGAGAAGGATAGTGTGAGAGAGAGAGACAGAGAGAATCAATTTTTATTGTGTTTTTCACATGGCTTTCGTTGCTCTGACAGTTGTGTAGGTGGGTACTGGGGTGTGAACTCATGTACTTCCCGCATGCCAGGCAAGTGCTGCAACCACCGAGCCACCGCTCCAGCCCAACAACAAGAAATTTCAAACTGAGATAACGGGGAACAGAATGAAAAGAATAGGTGGGCAGGAGAGTAACTAATCTCCAGACCATCCTTCCAATATGGCTACCTTCCTCCTTTAGGTAAGATTCTTTTGTCATCCACTTGTTGATTCTTCGGAAGTCAGTTCCATTATCTTAGACTTTGACTCCTTTTTCTCTAAGATGATTTATTCTGACCAAAATCCCATCCCCCACCAATCTTCTCTAGAGTATTCCAGGGAATGAAGAGATATTCTGAGCCATGAAAGTTTTTCAAATGGAGCATTTGACCATGGAATATTGATGAACAAACAATTGTACCTCAATTTTTAATAAAATATCAGCCTAAACACTAGTATTTCAATATTATTGGTAATAAATCCTGCAAGGCGGAGTATTGGATTTTGCTCACAAAGGAGTTAAATTTTTATCACATTCACGAATTGAATAAGTTAAATGCACTTCAAAAATAGAAGAGAAAGGAAATCACTCTTACCTTCATGTAGTTTCTCCAAAGTTGGGGTCAACATTCATCATGTAAATAAGATCCTCCTAATATTAAGGAGAAAAATTTTATCAACACGAATGAAAAGTTGAGACCAAGAGTATCCTGTACAAGTAACCTTGTTAAACTTGCCCATATGTTGTTAATCCTATATCTGCATAATTAAATACCCTATACCAATCTCTTCACCTTGTCAAATTTTTACAGTTTGTTATTCTTATCTAATTCACCACATAAGTTAAGGTTACTAAATGTAACTGCTTCTTTAAGTTCTTTATTTCCTTAATAGGGGTCCTGTGCCACATAAAATTTGTATTTTATAAATTTGTATGCTTCTCTTCTATAAATCTGTTTTGTACTAATTTAATGTGTGGACTCAGTAAAGACCATAAAGGATGAAAGAGGAGATTTTTCACCCATATAATTATATATTAAACTTATTACTTTCTTTTTTGAAAATCTGCAATTCCTGATTACTTCTTATCTCCAAATGCCTTACTCAAAGTAATTTTTCTTTTTTCCAATGATTATGCATTTCTGATACTTTATCATTCAAAACAAATAAAAATTATTTTATATCCGCAAATCTTAATGGCTCAGAATTATCTAAAACAGGTTATATTTTTGGTTGCCAAGAGTACTTAAATCTCTAGGAAGTGATGCCAAAGATTAATGTTTATTCTCTAGATTCTCCTGTAGTGCAAATGAAATAACAGTTGACTTCATATTAATGACAAGCTCACCAATATTCCAAATACTAACATGGTTTACCAAGAAAGATATGCTGAGTAGGAAGCATGTATGCATTACAATAAATTAATTATATTGTACAAAAAGGAAGCCATCTTTTGCATTTCAGCTATTAAACACTACTTGTTCCCTAATGGCAATGTCCAAATCATATCACTCATACATAGTTTGTACATAGTAGTTATACAAATTATTCTCAATAGATAAGGCTGTCATTATGCATGATGATTTCTATTTTAAATGAAATATATCTGTGAAAATTGATGATAGAGAATTCAAAGAAAGCTGTCATTTTTATAATCTAAAATTTATAGCAGAAAAAATAGAAATAATGTTTGCTTCCATCTATTGTGCACTCAGATGCTTCTATTTTATTGTTGAACAATACTCTTCAAAATACTTAATAGCTGGATCATGGCTTCAAAGGCATGAATACAAAATTACCTCTTTGTGGAATCCAGACTTTAAAATCTATTTTTGACTGCACCCAAAGTTTTAAAAGTTATCTTCTGGATATTCATCCTGAGACTGAAATTCTACAGTTATTTCATTTACTATTATGTAATATAATCTATTGTTCCAGTTTCAGTATTTATTTGCGTATGATACTTTTATCATGTTGCTTAATGAAATAATTTTATAAGTTGTATTTTTCATTTTATTTTATGAACTAAGAGGGAAAGAAGCCCAAACTTTATTTTATTCTGCTTTTAAAAAATACCCAAATTACAATGTGCATTTACCAGTCCACTGTGTTGGCAATAATCTGCCAAATGAAATGGTAAATGAAAGGAAATGCATCTTTTATGGTTGGATAAACCCATCAATAGAAACAGAAAAAAAGTCTGCCTGTTCTTTTTAATAAGCTGAAGAAAGCGTCTGTCTTACTATAAACAATATACTTCACTAAGAATTTATTTCATTGTCATGATTTAGTTACTTGAAAAATGGCTTTTACCAACTTGCAAGTTACTTATTGTTCTTACTGAAGGAGATTTTTATGTGGAAGCCAATGGACTGAAGTACAGAGTCATTTTACAAGGTAGACACTCTACAACCAGTGCTTCTTTCATTGCTTCTGTAGTGCTTAAATATCTATGTAAAGCCAGGTAAGTGAACTGATGACTTGATAAAAATCCTCTCAGCAAACAAGTATAAAACAGACAGCTTGAAATCTAGGAATATGACATATCATTGTGGAAGTTAATGGAAGTAGATCTAATCACATGATGTAAAGAGAACAGAAACTTTATTCAGAATGTGGCAGAGAAAATAATTGAAGAAAATAAAATTATGTTACAAGAAGAATGTACTAGTTTGACTCGAAATAATTCAAACATGCACACAATAAATTTATATATTTTGCTAGTCAGGAAAATATGATTATAAGATGTTATAGTTTATTTCAATGAATGGATGAATTAGAAAGTCAGAGAGGACTTGCAAGTTATAATATTTTTAGCTACATTTTGAAGAACGGTCAAGTGGTTTACTTGAATGATTGGATAGGAAAATATAGGGAATACTAATTATGGCAATGAGCAGGAAAGATTATTTAAAACATTTAGTAATCATTGTATTTTAGAGGGCTTATAGACAAGAACAAAGAAGGGTAAAGTTTAAGGAAGGAGTAATTTAAATGTAAATTACCCAGCACCTGACTTAAGCGCTTAAATATTTATGTAGAGAACCATACAATAGTAAATTATGTTAGTTAAAGGAACAGGATAATAGACCAACTCAAAATTACTTACTTAAAACAAGAACTATTTTATTTGTTCAAAAGTCTATGATTGGCAATAAGTGGGCTACGGATCTAAAAAGATACTTCTCACCAGAAGTCCAGAAAGCCCATAAACATATGAGAAAAAGGCTCTACATCATTAGCAATAAGGGAAATGCAAATCAAAACTTCAATGAGATTTCACCTCACTCCTGTTAGAGTGGAAAAAATAAAGAATAGGAACAAAGACAGATGCTGGAGGGGCTGTGGGAAAAGAGGAACACTGTCACATTGCTGCTGGGAATGCAAACTGGTTCAGCCACTCTGGAAAGCAGTGTGGAGACTCCTCAAAAAATTAGGGCTGGAATCACCTTATGACCCAACTATCCCACTTCTGGGTATTTTCCCAAAAGAGTTAGAATCAGTACATTATAGAGATACTGCTTCATCAGTGTTTATAGCAGTTCAATTTACTATAGCTAGACTATGGAACCAACCCAGATAGATGCCCCTTACTTGATGAGTGGATCCAAAAACTTTGGTACAAACAAACAATGGAATTCTACTCGACTATTAGAATGGTATTATGGTTTTTGCAGCCAAATGGATGGAGATGGAAAGAATTATGCTCAGCGAAGTATCCCAATCTCAGAGACTCAAGGGCCGAATGTTTTCTCTCATTTGTGGAAGCTCGAATACATCTGGAAACAGTATGTTAGATGGCTAAGCTAATAATAACCTCAAAATGTATGAATTTTTACACAAACAGGGGGATCACTGCCTAAGATACCTGGAGACGGAGAGAGGGGGCAGGGTGGGGGAGGGATTTGGAAGAATATCTAGGAGACTGGAGGGAGGGAATATGGGGGAATTATCTCAGAAGGAGATCTCTGACCTCCACAAGATGTCCATGTAACAGAGCAGTTCTTCTGGGGGAAACATAGAATCACACGGAATCCAAGGGGGGCATCCATGACATGGCATCAGCCTTGGCTAACTATGAAAATATACATTTGTTCTTGATTGTTTGGTAATGATTCCCCCTCAATTGTAAGTCCATATTCATCTAATAAAAAAAAAGTCTATGATTGGGGCTGGAGCGGTGGCTGAGTGGTTGTGGTGCATGCCTGGCATGCATGAGGATGTAGTTTGGTTTGAATCCCAGAACTACATATACAAGAAAGTGTTGGAACAATGAAGGCCACACGAAAAACTAAATAAAATTGATTCTCTCTTTCTTTCCCTCTCTCACTATCCCTCTGTCTTATAAAACAACAACAACAACAAATAAAAAAACAGCCTATCATCCACTTTTCTATCTTGGGCTTAACATTTACTTTTGTTTCTTTTTCTTTCAGTTTTGCCTGGGATAATTCATTTGACTGTTTGTAATGTCTCTACTGGCTGAGCTAAATGCATAAGCTGGCTGATCCATTCCACTTCCTGTCTATATAGTTCTTAAGAGTTTTAGTTGCTAATTTACCACAAAAAAAGACAATTTTAAAAAATGTTTATACATAATACAAATGGTCCTTTATCTGGATTTCAGCAAGTTCCTTTGCAACCTTCAGCAACATTTTGAACACCATACTAGGCTTGACCAGCAGCAACTGTTTGTTACTATTCCCCAAACCAATGTCACAATTTTGGTATTCCATAGGGCAACAACCACTTTTGGGCACCAATTTCTGTATCACTTCCATATATTTCTGGATTATAATCTAGCTTGGGGGTTTAAAGTAATTATATCTGTTAACAATTATGTGTGACAGAAATTTATCTCTGGCTCATCTTGGTGGTTCTTTTGGTTGTTATATGGAAGATGATTTGTGTAGTTGCTGTGAAATTGTGTCTCAGTGGTTGATGCAAATTTACAAGTTCATGGCTGTGTTAGAGTGTCTCTGCTCCATTTGATTTCAGGCTCCAGCAATCTAGTCTGAGGGTCTTCATCTAAAAGCATTGTGTTCTGAGACAGCAAAGGCAGAAGCTGCAAAGCTCCCAAACTTAGAAACTGTAGAATAGAACTTCTGCTACACCCATTTAATTAAAATAATTTACAATGCCAACCCAGAATCAAGCATTGGGGGGAAAAAACAGCATTAATTAGAGATGTGGCAAAATCCCACTCCAAAAAGGGTTGCAGAAAAAAGGTGAGGAGTTGTTGCAAATTTACCATGAGAGGTCATTTTTCTTTTAAAGGGAGCACTGGTAGGATTTGTGGAGTTGGAAGAAAATGGGCTGGGGACATGAATGTCAGTGAGAAATAAATGAGTAATTTGCATGAAATATATATATCATCTGAAATAAGTTAGTGAACATTTTAAAGAAAACAACAGCTTGGATGTCAAAAATATATTAAGGAAAAATAACAATTAATTGATTGACTTGATCATGGAAGAATATGACAGATTTCAAGAAATGGAAATGCTTGGATGGTGATGCTAATAAAGCAAATTTATATTTAGCATGAAACAGAGTTTTAAGTGAAGATTTAAAATTTTAATTAGGACATGAGGTCTTTGAGGTGTGCATTCAGTCCAACCAAAATTGTGCACAGAATAGTTCTCTCTAGCACTCTTCAAATCACACATATAAGAAAGAACAGATCATCTAAAATCGCAGAGTTTTAAAGGGACATAGATAAGTAATGAAATAAATATGAATACCTTGTAATGGAGTCACATGTATAAATGAGTACACAATTAGCAAAATCCATTGCATGTTTGAGGAATGTTAAGTAGTATATCATGTACAAAATGTAAATTTTATTGGTCCCAATGACATATCTGAATGTGAAAAAGTTACACATTTCATGTTTAGGAGGACATTTTGTCCAATTCAAAATAGTTAGAAAAGGGGCTGGAGCAGTGGCTCAGCAGTTTTGGAGCTTGCCTGGCAAGCATGAGGACCCAGGTTCAAACCCCAGCACCACGTATACAACTAAGTGTTGGAGCAACTAAGGCCATGTGAAAAACTAAATAAAGTTGTTTCTCTCTTTCTGTCTCTCTCATTGTCCCTCTCTTTTTAAAAAAGAAGTTAGAAAATTCTTAAAGAAAAAAGAAATCAATAAAAATTATATGTGTGCACATGTGTATAAATATAATATGTAATGATATATAAAATTAATATAAATTATGTAAGCTACTAGATAAGGAAACATTTTATGAAGAAAGAGAAAGGAAATTTAGTATTTTATTTAGCAACTAAATAGAAATTTTCTTAGATATTATATTATGTCTCACATGATTTGTATTATACTTTTTAAGCATTACAATTTTTTAAGATGAGAAAACAAAATGAACAAGCTGAGACTGGATTGACTATTTCATTCAGTGTCAAAGCTGAAATTAGTTTGTTCAACTGAACACACTGTATAAAATTCAGTAAATTAGATTGGCAATGTTTCCTGGCTCAGGATTATGGCTACTCTTTTTTTTTCTCATTGTTTTTTGATGCATGAAAGTTGTACATAATGATGGAGTTTATGGTTATACATTCATACATGAACATAATATAACGATAAAATTTGGCCAATATACTTTCTCAGCATTTCCCCCCATCCCACCCCATGGTTTTTTTCTTCTGCTGATCTATCTTTTATTTATTATTTTTAAGAGAGAAGGAGAGTGAGGGAGAAAGGGAGAAAGAGAGAATCAATTTTATTTAGTTTTTCATGTGGATTTCATTGCTCCAACACTTGATTGTGTGCATGGCGCTGGGATTTGAACTCATATCCTTGTGCATGCCAGGCAAGTGCCGTAACCCCAGAGCCACTGCTCCAGCTTCTCTTTGATTTCTGTAGCATTCCAATTTTTATTGACTGCATGGGAATAATTTTGTATCTTAAGTTGCACAGTATACTATTTTCCTCCCTCTTTGTTCTCCACTTTTTCGCTTCTGTCCTTCATCCCCTCTCCTCTTCTGTTTCCTCTGTTCTTCTAGACTTTCTTTACTTCATCTATGGATTAGTATTTGAATAGCTCTTTATGTAATCTTATCCTTCCCTCCCCCTTTCCTTTATTTTATTCTAGATTCCACAAATGAAAGAACATCCAACCTTTGAGTTTCCGAGTTTGTCTATTTTCACTTAGCATGATAGTCTCCGTTTCCATCCATTTGACAGAAAATGCCAAAATTTAACATATGAGAAGAATTCTATTGTGTATATGGTGTTTGTGTGTGTGTATATATATATATACACACATATTCACAATTTCTTAATGCATTCATCTGATGATGGGCATCTGTCTTGATTCCATAATTTAGCTAATGTGAATTGCGCTGCTAGAAACATTGATGTGTCTGTGTCATAGTATGACAATATTAGAATATTAGATCTTTTGAGAAGATTCCCAGGAATGGGATAATCAGGTCATATGATGGTCCCATCCCTACTTATTTTGAGAAAGTTCAATACCGCTTTACAGAGTGATTATATTAGATTGCAGTCCCACAAAGAATGTAAAAGTTTCTCCCTACAACCTTGCCAGAATTTATTGTTCGTTTTCTTGACCTTCCCATTCTGACTGGAATGAAATGAAATCTTAATGGAGTTTTGATTTACATTTAAATTATTGCTAGAGATGGTGAACACTTTTTTTTATATTTATTGGCCTTTTGTGTTTCTTCCATTGAGAAGTTTCTGTTTAGTACCTTTGCCCACTTATTGATTGGATTTTTTGCTTTTTTTGGTGTTAAGCTTTTTGAGTTTTGTGTGTTTTCTGGATATTATTCCCGTATCAGAGGAGTAGCTGGCCAATCTTTTCTCCCATTCTGCAGAAGGCTCTCTCTCTTCCCAGTTTTAATCACTTCCTTAGCTGTGCAGAAGCTTTTTAGTTTAATGGCATCGCACTTATTGATTATTGGTTTTATTTCTTGCATTTTGGGGGTGTTGATAAGAAAATCAATGCTGATTTCTATATGACGTAGTGTTGACCCTGTTTTCTTCTCAGTGGCTACTCTTATTTCACATAAGGTAATAATGAACAAAAGATATTTCAATATTTGTAATAATGGCTTCAATAATGAATATTTAGTGAGAATTAGGTATAGCAAAAGTAAAGAGGAAAGCAGTCTGTTTAAATATATATTATAGTGAGAAGATTACCTCCAAGTTTGAACCCAAAAGTGTATATGGACACACATTTTGGACATGAAACTTAGATAACTCTTAAATTACTGTGTTCTATAAATACACTATAAAATAATCATAATCAGATTTCTTCTTTCCTGCACAGTTTTGATTTTAACACTGAACATCTGGTAGAAATATAAAAATTAAATATTGTCTGATTAGTTGAATCAACAAGTTCATTGAAATTTTTGTCAAGTAGACAAAATATAAGAAATCCAAACAACTCAGACCTAAAAGAAATAAATACCAGAATTACTGTACAGGAGGTAAATATTCCAAAAAATTTTTAACCTCCAAAAGCAACATGAGATAAAAGTAGATGTTAAGTTCAGAACATAAAGGTGTTAAAAGAATAGCAGAGTTCTAACTGAGCTCAGAAATTCTATTACTGTAAGTTTACCTTAAATTGTAGTATTTCTTATTTTCTTATTTATAAAGTATTATATGTTCCATGGGAATGATCGATAACATGATCTGCCTTTATTAACTTTATAATTACAAAAGACACTGCATCACCGGCTCTGCTCCACCTAAACAAACCAGGTCATTAATTTCATTGAAATTATGAACTGTGCTCTCAGATGATTTGGTTCTATTTCTCTGCAAGCAGAGGTTGCATATTTTACCTATAATCAAACCACAAATTTTTCTCTAAAAAACCACTCTACAAATATCATAAATGAGAACTCACCAGACTATCCCTAATGGCAGTCCTTTCTTTTTCTTTTGCCTACAGTCATTAAAAACTTTTTCTCTTGTCTATGTGACCATCATCTGTGATACTATGAGACATGCTCACGTTAAGGCATGAAAAGGGGCCCATAAACTAGAGATGGCCACAGGAATGGAGCAGAAAATTGATTCTCACACTTAAAATCAATACCCAAAAACTAAATGGAGAAGTTTGGATTCCAGAATTAGCAAGAAATGTAAAGAATGATTTGCAAAAGTGAAGATCTTTAGCAGTTAGTGTGTATAGGATGATAAGAAGGACAGAGTTAGGGAAAAAAACATTCTCATTGAGAGGCAATTATGCAGAGAAATTTTTAAGTATCACTGTTGGACCTCACCCACATTGTCTTGAAACAATCATTTAGGTCTTTGATTCTAGATGTCAATGGCTAAAGAATAGGACAGGAAACTGAAGAGCAAAATCAGGGCAGCTTCCACGATAAGGAAACATGAAAAGTGATGCAGGCTCCGCAGGTTCCCTAATCAGTTATCCAACCCCATTCCCAGTCCCAAACTCAATAAGATGATATATAACATCATGGGAAGAGAAGAACTTCCTTTTATTCTGATTCTCTTTAAGAATAAGCTTGTCTATACAGTACATAGAAGGAGAATTTTCAGGTCAGGTGCACGTTAGAGCAACTATGAGTCATGTCCTCTCCCCTCACCTCTAGCAGTGCTGATGCCTCCTGAAGTCCTGCAGGCCTAGCACCTTTAACCTGAAAATCCAGATTATACACCTTGAAAACCAGGGAGGTACAAGACAGGTTGAGTACACCAAATGCAGTAACTCAGGAACTTTCTGTGCATGCGTGAAGGATATGCCCTAGCAGACAAGCATGATCAATGAATGGAAAAAATCATAAGAAATTTCCTAATAAGGCAGGAAAGGAAGAAAGAAGTCTTCAACTGTTATGTTACTTCATTAGAAGGAGGTGCTTTCATTTTTTTATTTCCTGTAATGAATCCCCACAAATGCAGAACCTTAAAACAACACAAATTCATAATCTCAATGCTCTAAAGTTCAGAATTAGTTCAGCACAGATGATTATTTTGCTGTGGGTTTCAGCAAGACATTAATGAGGATCTGATTAGCATCAAAGAAGAATCAGCTTGCAAACTGATTGGCAGGATATACTACCTTGATTGCAGTAGTGATTCCAGTTTCCATGCTAGCTGTCACCTGCTGTGGCTGTCTTTATCTTCAAGAAGTCTAGGCTTGGTCCTCACAATGGGCTCTACTTCTTAGAGCCAACAATGGCCTACTGAGTTCTTCTCATACTTGGTATCTCTCTGACTATGTTTTTACTGGATCTTTCTGACTCAAGGCTGAGAAAGTTATCTATTTTAAAGGGTTCATGAGGTTAGACTGGGTCTACTTGGAAAATCCAGGATGACTTTATTTCAAAGTCATGACCTTAATTTCATATGCAAAATTCTTTTTGTCCTATATATTTACATGTTCACAAATTCCAGGAATTATGACATGGGCATCTTTGGAGGATGGGAGTATAATTTGCCTTCCTGCAGAAAGCTATAAAATTTCAGAAAACACTTAACATTAAACAGGGCTGACTAGAATCCTGGTTATGCAACACAAACCATGAGGTCTTTGGAATGTTCATTTAACATCTATAAGCCTCAGTTTCTTCAATTATAGAACAAAGACAATATTGAATTTATGATATTATTATAAAAGTGTGTTAAAATTATATTATACCAAAATATGAGCGGAACATAAAATGATACTTAAAATGCTCTTAGAAATGTATTCATGTACACAGATATAAAGGGGCCATGAAAAATGAAGCCAAAGAATTTCAACTACGGTCCACATACAAGATACTTGATCATAATGATAGCCAATACAATTTGATAAGAGAAAAATGCTGATGACATGAGGAGATAGATAGGAAAAAGTTATAAGCTGATAATTTTCCTTATATCAGAATCTAATGACCAATATAAATATGTAACATTGTTCAATCTCACAAAAGTAATTAAATAAATGCAAATTAAGAGAAAAACTAATTTATTAAGCTAATGAAGGCAAATTAGAAAGTTGATTTAAAAACTCACAGACATTATTTATTATTGTCATTTATTTGATGAAATGGACATACCCAGAGAAATGCTTGTGATACATTTACAACAATCTTATTCTCAAAACAAATTTGACAATCTTAATAAAAGAATCCACAAACATTTATATCCTGTAGTATAAAACATGGATTTCTAAGAAACTTAATGAAACAGCCTAATTCTAGCAGAGTTTTATCTGTAAATTTACTAATCACATTGCTATGTATTACAACAACAATATCTAATAAACTTTAAGTGCGTGATATGGACAAGGCTCTGTCATAAACTTTCCTAAGTTTGTGGTAAAGACAGGTCTTGTTCATCAGTGGACTTCTCCATGTTATATAAACCTCCAACTATTTAAGTCAATACCATATGAACATTTCTGGTTAATGGACAGGGAAAAGGACTGATGTGTGTTGCTTGAGGATTGGGGCAATAATGACCTAGTGTGCCTTGGCCAGTCCTTTCTTCCCCTGTTGGGGAACATTGGAAGATGTATAAACACAGGTCTTGTGAAAACCTAGCAACTTTATAAAATAAAGAGACCCCAATTTCCTGAGGAAAAAACAGACAGAGGACATTCCCAGTGAAGCTGGTCAGATTTGATGTGAATGAAAAATAAATGTTTCTTCTGCCAAGCCACTATAATCTGTGTAGCATAACCTTGCCAGAACAATATGATATATTGTTTCACCTAATGCACTAGAAAACTGTTAGGTATATTGCTTCTTCTTATTACATTTCAATAAATTAAGATATAGTATGCTTAAGAAAACAGTGAAGTTCACCCAAAAGTTTGGGAAATCATGGTAAAGGAATTGGTTTCAGAGTCCATTTTCTTAGCTATGATAACAATGATACTAAAAGCAATTCTTGTTCAACTGATATGGGAATCATTATGTGATCAATGTCTAATCCAGTTGCTAGAATTTAAGTTACCTTACAATATGTCTAAATTTTCTCTAATTTATTTTTGTAAAACTTCAAAAAAGTACTAATCTTATAAAAATTATTTTACCTAATTCAAGTGGCAAAGGTATAATTTCTAAAAAAATTGTAAAGTGTGGCTTAAAGTCTTAAAGTTTTTTCAGGTCTAATACAGAAATATAATAACAAAAACTGAAATTCTTCCACTATAAATACCTAGAAAAGAAGGATGAAATATAGCAAACTTCAATATAAATTCATGGCTGAGCTTTCAGAAAAGGAAAATCACAAGAGAGAGATGGTGCCCACACCACCAACAGCGATCCCGAGACACTCCTTAGTAAAACTTCACACTACAGGATTTGGAGGCAGTATCCAATGATAGGATTGCGCTCATGGTTTGTGGGATTGTTACATCCCCTAATTCTTTAATACTAAAGGAAAAGAGTTTTACATTAATGAATCTAAACAATGAGTTTGTCGAGTTTGTTGTACACCCACTCCATTGCTGCCAGCTTCACAGACAGGGGGCTGGGAGCTATCCCAGAGGGGAGGAAGCAGGGTATAAGTAATTCAACTTGGACACAGCTGGGAATGCCTTAACACACTCCCATGCTCACAGTTTGTAACAGATGATTCTCAAACTCTGGGAATGATTTAATCGCTTGCAATAGGGAACCTTCAGCTCTTCCTCAGACAACTCAGCTGGCCAGCTCCACCCACCATCTTGAGATTTTCCTGAGGGCAGGGCTGGTCATTCCCTCATCAAATGTGAAACTGGACCCTTTATTTATGAATGGACTAGGGTCCTCACTCTCCATAGACAGAGAAGAAGCTCTAAGTACTCTGTGTCCTGGCTGTTTGCCAAAGGGGATGAGTGGGACTGGGAACCCCCTCTCCAGCTAGTGGGATATGCAAGGGGTGGCCCCCTGCCTCCCATCTTACATGCCTAAACAGGAGGAGTCTGTGAACAGAACTCAGCTCAGTAGGCCATACTTTCCCAAGGTGGTCACTTGCTTCAGTATCTCCAAAAACTGCCTGTAACTCTCAAACAAGACAGGAAGGAGCATCAGTTTCAGGAACTTTTGAACAAAAGGGGCAGCCTGGGCTCTCTTCAGCCTCAGAGTTCTGTGCATAGCCAAGTCTCCATAGGTCCTGAGCTCTTCAGGTGGGACTGGGATTCCACACCCCTAGTGGTTGCACTTGAGAACCACATAAGCACTGAACCAGTCAGGATAGTGCCTCCTTCATGCATGTCTTCCCTTGCTGAGACTGTGACAACCCCACAGAGCAGCTCCTGGGGCCACTGAAGATCACAGGACAACCAAGAACAGAGCAACAGTGAATCTGGGGAAGCTAACATCAGTCTGGCCACTCTCCTTGGAACAGTCAGAGACCAATACATCTACACAAGGATCTACTAGACTCCCTACAGCTCCTGGGTCCCTGGCTTAAGAAGCTCAGGAGTTTCGTCAGGCACAAAATAATCTGCCCAGGAGTGCATCTCAGGTGGTGCTGAACTCTATTTTCACAAAAAGCAGGAGAGGGCAGGGTCTTCTACCCATCTGCAGCAGAAAATTTTGAGGAGATCCTCTAGGAAAACCCAAGGCCACCAGAGGTTACTAAGCAGCATACCCCCGACAAGCTCAACTGGAAGAGTCTCCAGCTAGATGGCAGATATGAACACATTCACCCACCGTACGCACTGACCTAGGGGGCAAAAACTCAGAACTATCCTAGCTCCTTTCTTTTTTATATTTTTATTGTGGATCCTGCTGCCATCTATAGTATTTTTAACTTTTAATTTTTTAAAAATTGTTAAAATCCTAATTGTTTTTAAAATTGTTAAAATTGTTAAAATCAGTAATTGTTATTACTGAATTTGTTGTTCCTGAAAATACATATTTTTTTGTTTGTTTCTATATATTGGTGGTTGGTTTCTACTGCCACTATGTCTTCACAAACTCAACTGCTGTCTCCATAGCATTGGAATCTGACCAGTGAAACTCTTCATGATAGGAAACTAACCCTCAGTCTCCTTGGGTCAAAAAGAACCATGCTCCATACTAACCTCTTCTTCCCCTATACACTGCCAATTTATAAACTATATGCTGTTCTCTCTCATCCTCACCCAAAGTCTTTACCCCGCTTGCATCCAATTTCTATAGTCTCCTTATTCCTAATTGAATAACCTACATCATCCTAAGTCATTGTACCTCTTTATTCTAACTCAGGAGTTCTAAACTACTTCCCCACCTCACTTCCTTGGCTTTCTAGGCATTTCTTCTCCCCACTTACAGAGGCCCTGGTAACTGAAGAAAAGGACATCCTTCAAAATGCCTAATTGCTTGCTATCATAATATATTGTGAGAGCTCTCATGGAAGGAAACTGCTCTAATAGGTGCTAACCATCATTATAACTGTTTTAGTTGAAATTGTCTTGTATATGTACCTATAGAATCTCAATTCCTCACTGATTGGACTGGCAGCTATTTATCTGAGCTTCCCAAATAGCACCCCATCCCAACCAAGCAAATCCATAAGAAACTCCAATTACCCCTACAAGAGTAACACTCATGGTCGGTCTTCAAGACACACCCCCTGTATCTGAAAATGAGGAAAAGAGAAAATAATTCTCCTCCTCAACCTCACAGCTCTCCATCCAAAGACTCCATGGTCAGTTGGGGCCTTAGATGAAAAACTAAGAAATTGTATCAAAATTATGATTAGTAACTCAATTAAAGAGTTGAAAGAAGAATTAAGGAAAGAGATCAGAGATCAATTTCAAGTGATGACAGATAACTTTTTTTAAGGAAATAAAGAGCAATTCCATCAGATGAAAGATCAGCTTTACAAAGAATTAGAAACCCTGAAAAGAGATGTAGTAGAGCTATCAGAATTGAAAAATAATGTCAATGAAATCAAATCTTCACTGGACAATACTAACACCAGAGTAACCTCTACTGAAAATAGAGCCTTAGCTTTGGAAGACCGTGCATCAGATAACAAAGGCAGGCTAAGCAATGTTGAGTTCAAGGAGGACAGACAAGCGAAGAAACTTACTATACATTACCAGAACTCCAAATAATATTTGATGAGATGAAGAGAAATAATCTGAGAGTCACTGCAAAGGATGAAAGCTCCAAACAGCCAACAAAGTGCATTAAGAACCTTCTAAATGAAATTATAAAGGAGAATGTCCCTTACATTACAAGTGAACCAGAATACCACATCCAAGATGCTTATAGGACACGAAATCAGCCTAATCAAATGGGAAATTCACCAAGACATATCATATATACAATGAATAACCTAGTAATTAAAGAGAGAATTCTAAAAGCAGCTAAAGAAAAGCTCCAAATCACATTCAGAGGCAAACCAATTAGAATCAGTGTGGACTTTTCAGATCAGGCAATGAAGGCCAAAAGAGTATGCAACAATATTTTTCAAACCTTGAAAGAAAATAATTTTAGCCAAAATAATATACCCTGCAAAACATAGCTTTAATGTGACGGGGAAATTAAATACTTCAATGATAAACTCAAGTTAGCAAAATATATGAACACAAACCCTGCACTCAGAATATTATCAAGGATATTCTTCATTCAGAAGAAAATGCTAATAATATCCTAAACCCTTAAACAAGTAAGAGTCAATAACCACATTACACACTAAAATATTCCCAAGATGGCTCAAAACTTGGCAATAGTCACAAAGTTTGAGACTCACTTTCCCATATTTATTCTAACTCTGAATGTGACTGATCTCAGTGCCCCAATTAAAAGGCACAAATTTGCTCATTGGATCAGAAAACAAAAATCCAACAATATGTTGTCTATAGGAGACACACTTAACACTCAAAAATAGACACAGACTGAAAGTGAAAGAATGGCAAAATGTCTACCAGGTTTGTGGCCAAAAAAAGCAAACTGGTGTGGCTATTCTAATACCTGACAAAATTAATTTCCATGTAAAACTAGTCAGAAAGGACAAAGATGGACACATCATCATACTAAAAGGGATAATTAATCAAGAAGATACAACAATAATTAACATTTATCCCCCCAAATACAACCCCCCCAAATATATGAAAAAATACTCAAGGACATAAAACCTCTCATTGATCTCAACAAAATAATGCTAAGGGAACTCAATACACTATTATCAACACGAGACAAATCATCAAAGTAAAAAATCAATAAAGACATCTCCAATCTGAACAACTCTATTAATCAATTGGACCAAATAGACATCTACAGAATATTCCATCCTAATTTGGCTGAATTTACCTTCTTCTCAGGAACTCATTGATCCTTTTCTAAAATAGACTACATCATAGTTCACTGAGTTAACCTTAACAAATACAAAAAAAGTTGATATAGTTCCTTGTATCCTGTCCGACCACAATGCTATCATCTTAGCATTCAACAACAACAACAACAACAACAAAAAAAAACAAAAAACAACAGAAATTACTCAAATACTTGGAAATTGAATAATTCCCTCTTAAAGGATGGATAAAAGAGGCACTGAGAGCAGAAATCAAGAAATTTTTGGAAATGAATGAGACTGAGGAAATAACATATTGAAATCTCTGAGATAGTATGAAGACATTCTTAAGAGAAAAGTTTATAGCACTAAGTGCCTACATCAAACATCTAGAAAGAGCCCAAATAAATAGTCTTTTGCTCAACTCAAATGCCTGCAAAAGAGAAACAATCCAATCCCAAAGTTAATAGAAGGCAGGGAATAACTAAAATCAGAGCTGAAATATATGAAATTGAGAACAAAAAATCAATACAAATTATCAACAAAACAGAGAGTTGGTTCTTTGAATAAATAAACAGAATTGACAGACCACTTGCCAATCTCACCAAAAGGAAGACAAACAAAAGCAAATCAACAAAATCAAAGACAAAAATGGACATATCACTAGAGTCTCAACCAAAATACAGAAGATTATCAGAACCTATTTTGAAAATTTATGTTCTGCCAAGTTTGATAATCTGGAAGATATGGACAGATACTTGGCAACATACGATATCCCCACATTAACACTGGAGGACATTGAAAATCTAATTCTACATATCTCAGGTAGGGAAATTGAAGCAGTAATCAAAGTTATTCCAAAAAAGAACAGCCCAGGATTGGATGGTTATACAATAGAATTCTACCAAATTTTCACAGAAGAGTTAACACCTATCCTTCATAACCTCTTTCATGAAATTTATAGGGTGGGAGCACACCCAAACACTTTTTATAAGCAAATATTACACTGAAACCAAAATCTAACAAAAACACATCAAGAAAACTACAGACCAATTTGCCTGATGAACACAGATGCAAAAATCATTAATAAAATTCTAGCTAATCAGATCCAAAAGTACATTAAAAAGATAATACATCATGATCAAATGGGCTTCATTCCAGGAAAACAGGACTGGTTCAACATACACAGACTAATAAATAAATTCACCACTTAAACAGAATTAAAAATAAAAATCATATAATCATCTCAATTGATGCACTAAAGGCCTTTGATAAAATTCAACACCCCTTTATGCTCAAAAACCTGGAGAAGATAGAGTTCAAAAGAAGATACTTTAACTATGTAAGATCCATTTATGACAGACCCATAGCCAACATTATGCTCAATGGCAAAAGACTGAAAGCATTTCCTCTGAATTCAGGAACAAGACAAGGTTGTCCATTTTCACCACTCTTATTCAATATAATCCTTGAAACCCTTGCCAGAGATATTAGGCAAGAGAAGGAAATTTTATTACTATAGGAAAAGAGGAAGTCAAGTTGTGTCTATTTACTGATGACATGATTCTATACCTAGAAGCCCCAAAAAGCTCAGCCAGAAAACTTCTAGAGCTTATAGGTGATTTCAGCAAAGTGGCTGGCTACAAGATCAACACCAATAAATCACTAGATTTCCTTTACTTGAGCAACAAGTCTGCGGAAGAAGAAGTCAGGAAATCTGTCCCATTTACCAACTCCTCCAACAACAAAAATACTTGGGCATCAGCCTTACAAAGGAAATTAAGGACCTCTACAATGAAAACTATCAAATACTAAAAAAAGTAATTGCAGAAAAACTGAGTAGATGGAAAAACATTCCATGTTCATGGTTATGCAGAATTAATATAATCAAAATGGCCATTCTACCCAAAACCCTATACAGATTTAATGCAATCCCCATCAAGATTCCAACATCATTCTTCACGGATATACAAAAAGCAATTCTCAAGTTCCTATGGAATAATGGAAGACCCAGATTAGCCAAAACATTACTCAGCAAGAAGGAGGAAGCAGCGGGTATCTCAATTTCTGACCTGAAATTATACTACTGGGACATAGTAGCAAAAACATCATGGTATTGGTATCAAAACAGAACTGAAGACCAATGGAATAAAATAGAGGATTCTGAGAGGAACCCCATACCTTTAACTATCTGATATTTGATAACAGGGGCAAAACAAAATGTGGAAGAATGATAGCCTGTTCAACAGATGTTGTTGGACAAATTGGAGAGCCATGTGTGGACAACTGAAATTGGATCATTACCTTTACACACTGCACAAAAATTAAATCAAAATGGTTCAAAGATCTGAATATTAACCCAGCACCATTAAATTTACTTGAAAGAGAAATAGGATCAACACTACAGGATTTAGGGGTATGCGCCGCCTTCCTTAACAAAACTGCCATATTGCAAACATTAATGTCAAGAATAAATGAATGGGATTCAATTAAACTAATAAGCTTTTGCACAATTATAGAATTAGTCAAGAGTGTCAAGAGAGATCCTACAGAATGGGAGAAAATCTTTGCCTTTTACACCTTGGACAGAGGGCTAATTTCCAGACTATACAAAGAACTAAAAGAACTAAAGACCAAAATCACAAAGAATTCAATCAATAAATGGGCTACAAATCTAAAAAAGAAACTTCTCAGCAAAGGAAGTCCAGAAAGCCCATAAATATATGAGAAAATGCTCTACATCATTAGCAATAAGAGAAATGCAAATCAAAACTTCAACGAGATTCCACCTTACTCCTGTTAGAGTGGCAAAAATGAAGAATATGAACAACAACAGATGCTGGAGAGGCTGTGGGAAAAGAGGAGCACTGTCACACTGCTGATGGGACTGCAAACTGGTTCAGCCACTCTGGAAAGCAGTGTGGAGACTCCTCAAAAAATTAGGACTGGAACCACCTTAAGTCCCAGCTATTCCACTCCTGAGTATTTTCCCAAAAGAGTTAAAATCAACACATTATAGAGATATAGCTTCATTAATGTTTATAGCAGCTTAATTTAATATAGCTAGATTATGGAACCAACACAGATGCCCCTCACTAGACAAGTGGATCCAAAAACTTTAGTACATATATACAATGGAATACTACTTGGCTATTAGAGAAAAAAATATTATGGCTTTTGCAGCCAAATGGATGGAGTTGGGAAAAAAAATTATGCTGAGTGAAGTATTCCAATCTCAGAGACTCAAGGGTTGAATTTTTTCTCTCATTTGTGGAAACTAGAGTACAACTGGAAACAGTATGTTAGATGGCTAAGCTAATAATAACCTCAACATGTATGAATGTTTACACAAACAGGGTGAACCTTACCTAGGATACCTAGAGACGTAGGGAGGGAGTGCAGGGAGAGGGAGGAATTAGGAAGAATATCAAGGTGACTGGAGGTAGGGAGTATGGGGGAATCAACTCAGAGCAGAATTTCTGACCTCCACCAGAAGTCCATTTAACACAGGGTTCAATTGGGGGAATCATAGAACCATGGGGAACCCAAGGGGGCAAACCATGACATGGCATCAGCCATTGCTAACTATGTGAATATACATTTGTTGTTGATTGCTAGATAATGATTCCCCCTTAATTTTAAATCCATAATCAACAAATAAAAAAAATGAAAGGAAAATCACCAACTACTAGAAATAAAGGGAGAATTGATATTTGATAAAATTAAACCATACACAGGTGGATGCCATATTAATGGATTTAATCACCAGGGGTGTTTTGTGTTAATCCCACACATGTATCTATAAGTAAGGGAGTATGAACTGAAAGAGATTTCCAAAGCCAGGAACCTTGAAAGCGTACATCTCACCAGACTAACGAAAAAAAATTCATCTTTTAAAATGGAAAACAAACAAGCAGAAACCCCCCAAAAACCAACTTTCTTTGCATTGAATTTGAAAAAGAAAAAATTTTCTCTAAAGACATGAAAATTTAAATTTATACTTCACACAGAAATTGGCTAGAAATTTGAGTCATATTTGTGTGGTAGAAAGCATTGTAATAGTTAGACATTTTGAAACTAGATAAAATTCCTGTGGCTACACAGACACAAAGGCACATGGCTTTAGAGGGTTGTTCTCATAACACAAGACAGAAGGAAGTCTCACAGGGAAAAATTTATACCAGTGTATTATGTAGATTTCAGACTACACATTTTAAAAATTGCAAATTACATGTGAAAATGAATTTTCAGGAGCAACAATTAGCAGGCATAAAAAACTTCAGAAATAGACCAATAAGAACTTACAATAATAGAATGCTTTAAGATGTATTTCAGTGGTAGGCTACCTGCAGCATGTGCAAGGCTCTGGGTTCAATGCCCTATATTGAAATTTTTTAAAAAAATTTAAACACTTTTATAAAATTTAAGAAAAGGACACTACAAAAAAGGAAAAGGCAATTTTGCAAATGGAATGAATTGCATATAGAACAAAACAGACATTGAAACTAAAACAAAAATCAAAATAGCAAATATCACATTAAACACATTTAATGAGAGATATTGGTGAATTTGTAAATGGGGGGACTAACTTAGAAAACAGCCTAAGTATTGGGATATAGGAGAAAGGAAAATGACACAATGATATAACTTACTGGATTTCCAGAAACATAGACCAAAAAATTGTACAAAATCATATTAAATAATGATTGTTTTTCTAGTTTGATAAATTAAACAATTTATCATATTTAAGAAGCTCAACATATCCTTAGCAAGAAAACAAACCTGAACATCTGCATAAAACATGCTATCATTATAAAATATTAAAGAAAAGATAAAAATTTATGGAAGCATATTTGTTGTGACAACAGCATCATTAACTCATTAAGTCCCAAGGTTTCAATTCTATATAGAATGATGGGGCATTAAGGGTTAATGCAAGCTGAGGATAATCTAGCATTAAACATTTCTATTTTGAATTCTATAAACCCATCTAACCTAAAATTCAAATGAAAGACTTTAAAATGGGGGCAAAGGGGTGAAGAATTTTCCATTAACAAAATCTCATCAGAGAACTACTAATTAAAATGTTTCCCAGAAACAAAGAAAATGGACTCATGGGGAAAAAAAAAAGATTTAATTCAAGAGGCAATTCTGAATGAAGAAAGTGATATATTTTAGGGCAGATCCAATAGCAATAGTTGTATATACACCACCTCCACATTAACAGTGACTCATTTAGGGAGACATGAAAACAAGATTATTAATAGAATACTCTAAAACGGAACACACAAGAAATGGGGACAAGATTGTAGATGTTTGAATTTACAAATCCTTTGAAGTAGTTCACAGAGTACAAAGAGTTTGGCAGCAATGGATTTCATGATTAAGTCATCCAGGAGATGGGTACTGAATGGAAAAATAAAATGTTGTGCTTCGTGCATTAGTCATGACAAGCAGTGACAAACAGAAACTTCTTCTGTGAGTAGAATCAGTGGTTCATAAAGTTGTTGCTTGATTACACACAGCTGCCCCACAGAAGGTGCTGAGTGACTCAAGTGCTATTTCTCTTTCAGTTCCTGTCTTTCAACACCAGAAGGGCTCATGCGGTGGATCCTGAGGTAGTGGTGGGTTGGGTAAGTATAATGTTAAAGAAGAGAACTCTGCTGAGTCAGAGGAAGTCTCATGAAACACTGCTGTGACTGGGGGAGGGCACTTCTAAGCACCACAAACACCTCTGCATAAGGACAGCTACTTTCATGTCTTTATTTCCCATGCCTGCTTTGTTTGCACTGATTTGAAGAAATCAGAAGATGAAAGAGCAAGGTGAGAAACAGTTGCTGAGTATAATAAACCCCCCTCTTGCTGCAGGCAATTGAGACAGCTAAGTAGAGAATGATTGGATTGGAGGTGAGATCAAAGTTTTAATTTAGAGTGGCTACACTTTTAACTCTTAAAATCAAACAGTTCTCTAACACATAGAACTAAAATTTATGAGAAAATTATGGGTTCTTCCAAAGATGACATTCTAAATTGAAGAAGATTACTTGCTATTTGTCTAGGTTTAAAGAATCACTGAAAATAAGTTTTAGGTGCACAGTATGACATAAACAGGGATCAGGATTGCCCACAAAAAGGAATATCTTCAGAACTAAAGCATATGCACATTAATCTTTACTACTATAAATTTTAGGAATAATATTTAGCAAATTAAGCATATTGCAAAAGGATATATGTAGAGTAATATAATTAATTTAAAGGCTTAAACACAAAATTGAATCTTTGTGTGTAGTTGTATGTGTGTATATAAATCCTTAATTTATTTAGGAATATATGTGGAAAACCATATTACTATGTCTAATGAAGACTCAACCTAAACATTCAACCATTTTTATTGCCTTTCTTTAATATTTTCTTTTCATGGGTGTTATAAAAGATTAATATTCACAGAAACACAAGTAATAGTAATTTACGTCTTTTCATAGTATAAACTGTATTGAGATTATTTGTAGTGTTTTTAGTTCTGAACTTGATTTTAGAAAACTTCTTTAAAAGAGAGAGGGACAGAGACAGAGAGAAAGAGTGAGAGAGAGAGATAAAAGCAAGTTTTATTCAGTTTTTCATGTGACCTTCATTCCTTTGACACTTGTGTACATGGTGCTGGGGTTTGTACTCGAGTACTTGTACATGTGAGGCAAGCGCCCTAACCGCGAAGCCACCACTCGAGCCCTAGAAAACTTCTTAATGCTGCCTACATCATGAGATATACTCTGCAGTCTAATACATTTTTAATAATAGAGAAATTCATCCATCTATAGCAAATCCCTTTATGCATAAATGAAGATGGCAGCCATTATGTTATTAATTTAAGTATTTATCAATAGAGTAAAAAAATTTACCTAAAGCATGTGGGGCACTGGACTCTATAACACTTCTTCTCTGCTCCAATTTCTCCGGCCTAGCACAAAGGGCGGGAACCTGATGCCTGCTTCCTCTTCCTCTTCTCTAAACTGCCTTTCCTGATAGCGATAGTTGACGAAGTTGACGCGGCCATTCCTGGTTGGATAGGACAGGCCAACCTGTCATTCTACTATTGGTTCCTTGGCTGTCTCTCCTCCCTATAAAAACCCGTGTGCCTTGGTAATAAACAGATTTTGAGCTGCGACTGACTCCGTGTTACTGACTCATTTCCCCGGCCGAGTGGAGGGGGCTCCCACTGAAGGGAGTCCAGGGAGAGCCCGATCGCCGCACTCACCCTCCTGCTCGGCTCCAGGGGAGAGTTCCGCTGGTCCGTCAGAGCCATCCTGCGTGCCCTCGGGGATGCATGAGGTGCGACAAAAGCATTGCTTATTTACACTCCCCATTGTTAAAAATTAATGTCTCGTGTGTGTGTGTGTGTGTGTGTGTGTGTGTGTGTGTTTTAAATGGTTTAGCATCTTCTTAGATGATGAAGGGGTTTGTTGGTTCACATTCATACATGCATACATATTGACAGAGTTGCTTTAATCTGATCCTTGTCCAGGATCTCCTCCCTTCCCCTACTCTCTGATCTTGTGACTCCCCTGGAGCTCCCCCAAGTTACAGATATAAATGATCATGTACATATTTCATTTAAACCTTGAAATTATTATATTTATACACCTGGATGGGTGCATTTGGGGTTCTCATGGATCATCTGTACTCTACAATATTGAACAACTCCCATTTACACTCCATCTCCTCCCTTCTTCCCCCACCTTCATGGCTATGGTCCCCACAGCTTATGTGTTACTTCAGATTTGGTGGGTCTCTTAAATAAACTTGACTAACTTTCATCCTATCTTCGGCTTTATCCTAGCTTCCAAATAGAAGAGAAAACATTCCATCCTTAAGTCTCTGGGTTTGGCTTGTTTCACTCAGCATGATTTTTTCCATTTCCATCCATTTCCATGCAAAAGCCATGATGTCATTATTTCTAATAATTGAGTAGAACTTTATGTTATATATATTTCACAGGTTTTGGATCCATTCATCCAGTGAAGGGCATCTCCCACAATCCATCCAGAATCTTTTATTGTTCATATTCTTCATTTTTGAAATTCTGACTAGAGTGAGGTGGAATCTCAGAGCAGTTTTAATTTGCATTTTTCTGATTACTAGTGATGTAGAAGTTTTCTCATGTACCTTTTGGATTTTTGAACTTCCTCTGTTGATAAGTTTCTGTTTAGTGCCATAGCCCATTTATTGATTGGTTTGTGCTTTTAGAGTTAAGTTTTTTGAGCTTTTCGTACATTTCTGAGTAATAGCTTCCTGTTGAAGAGGTCACAGGCTATGATTTTTCTCCTATTCTGTGGATTCTCTCTTTACACTTTTGAGTAGTTTCTAAGCTCTGCAGAACCTTTCAATGTAATGGCATTCCTCTCATTGGTTCTTGGTTTTAATTCTTGTGCTATGGGAGTCTTATTAAGGAAGAAGGAGTCTACACCAATATGGTGGAGTGTTGATTCAATTTTTTCTTCTAATAATTGTATGGCTGCGGGTTTAATTCCTAGTTCTTTGATTCATTTCAATTTGTTTTTTATGCAGGATGAGAGATAAGGATCTAATTTCTATAATCTGTATATGTCTTTCCAGTTTGTCCATTGCTATTTGTTGAACAGACTTTCTTTCCTACATGCTATATTTTTGCTCCCTTTGTTGAATATTAGATGGTTAAAGACTTATGAGTAGTCTAGGTTTCTTCTATTCTATTCCATTGGTATTCCTGCCTACTATGATACCAATACCATGCTCTTTTTGTTACTATAGCTCTATAATATAATTTCAGATCATGTATTGTGATCCCTATTTTTTTTTTTTTTTGCATAGCAGTGCTTTGGCTATTCTAGGGATCATATTGTTCCAAATGAATATGAAAATTAATTTTTCTACATTTGTGAAGAATGATATTGGTATCTTTATGGGAACTGGGTGGCCATTTTAAGTATATTGATTCTGCCAAACACAGAACATGAGATGTCTTTTCATCTTCTCAGGTCTTTTTCAATTTCTTTCTTCAATATTCAATAGTTTTCATTGTAGAGGTCTTTTACTTCCTTTGTTAGATTTATTTCCAAGTATTTTATTCTTTTTGAGGTTATTGAAAATAGGATATATTTCTTGATTTTTTCTTTAACAGAATTGCTGCTGTACTATAGGAAAGCTATTGATTTGTGGTTGTTGATCTTATAACCTGTCACTTTTTTAATTCATTTATAAGCTATAGAAGTCTTCTGATAGAGTTTCTTGGGTCCTCTAGGTATAGGATCATATCATTGGCAAATACAGATAGTTTAACTTCCTCTTTTCCTATTTGAATCCCTTTATTTAGCCTTCTTTATCTGATTACTTTGACTAGAATTTCAAGGACTAATTGAATAAGAGTCCTGAGAGTGGACAGCCTTGTCTTGTTCCTGAGTTTAGTGGCAATGCTTTCAGTTTTTCTCCATTAAGTATAATGTTGGCTGTGGGTTTGTCATAAGTGGACTTGACAAAATTAAGGTAAGTTCCTATGATCCCTATTTTCTTACAAGTTTTGAGCATAAATGGGTGTTGAATTTTGTCAAAGGGTTTTTCTGCAACAATTGAGATGATCATATGGTTTTAGTCTTTAATTTTGTTTACCTGAGGAATTACATTTATTAATTTGTATATACTGATCCAGCCTTGAATGCATGAAATGAAGCACATTTTTTATGTGTTTTTAGATAGTTTCCTAAGATTTTGTCAAGGATTTCTGCATCTATATTCATCTGGGATATTGATCTATAATTTTCTTTCTTTTTTTATTTTTTTAAAGTGAGAGAGGAACAGTGAGAAAGAATAAATTTTATTTAGTTTTTCATGTGGCTTTTATTACTCCATCACTTCTTTGTGTTCGTGGTAATGGGGTTCAAACCTAGGTCCTCGTGCATGCCAGGCAAACACCATAACAACTGAGCAACTGCTCCAGCCCATGTATTTTTCTTTCTTGATGTATCTTGTTGGGTTTTAGCATCAGGGTTATGGTAGACTCATAAAAAGAGTTTGAGAGGTTTCCAACCCTTTCAATTACATGGAATAGGTTAGTAAGGGGAGGTGATATTTCTTCTGTAAAGGTCTATTAGAGCTGAGCTGAGAAGATGTCAGGATTTGGGCTTTTCTTTATTGGAAGGGCTTTGATAGCTGTTTCAATTTCCTTTCCTTATATTGGTCTGTTGAGCTGTTCAATATTTTCCTGCATCAGTTTGGGAATGTTGTATTTGGCTAGGTGTTTTTTCATGTCCTTCAGATTGTCCAACTTGGAGGAGTATAGATTTTCAAAATTGTTTCTGATGATCCTCCAAAGTTATGATGAGTCAGTGGCGATGTCCCCATTTTTGTTTCTGATTTTGTTGATTTGCTTCATTTCATTCTTAATTTTGGTGAGGTTTGCTAGGGGTCTATCAATTTTATTTTTTTGAAGAATGAGCTTTTTGTTTTGTTGATCATTTAAATTGCTTATTTTGTTCTCAATTTCACTTATTTTGGCTCTGATTTTCATTATTTCCTGTCTTCTACTGAATTTGGGACTTGATTTTTTTCTTTTTATAAATATTTGAGGTGTAGCATAAGTTTATTTATTTGGGCTTTCTCCTAATATTTGATGAAGGCACTCAGTGCTATGAATTTACCTCTTAAGAATGCTTTCATTCCATACCAGGGGTTACTATATATTGTGCCTTCATTTCATTCCCAAGAGTTCTCGATTTCTGTTCTCATTTCCTCTTTCGTCCATTCTTCATTTAAGACAGTATTATTCAATCTTCATGTATTTATGTTCTTTGTGTAATTTTTCTTGCTGTTAATTGCTAGGATCATACCATTGTGGTTTGATGGGATACATGGGATTATATTAACTTTTTTGTGCTTGGTAAGGTTTATTGTGGACTAAGATAAGATGAATTTTGGTAAACCATCCATGAGCTGCTGAAAAGATGGTAAACTCAGCTGTTTTGTGATGGTATATTCTGTAGATATCCATTAGATACATTTGACTTGTAGAGTTGTTTAGACTGGAGACTTCTTTATTGATTTTTTTGTCTTAATTATCTATCTATTGCTGAAAGAAGTATATTAAAGTTCCCCAATATTATTGAACTGAGATCTATAAATGGTTTAAAATCATGGAGTACTTTTTTTTTTGACATATTTGGTAACATAGGAGTTTAATGCATAAATGTTAACTATATTTACATATTCTTGATGTAACATTCCCTTAAGTAACATGTAGTAGCCTTCACTGTCTCTTTGGATTAATTTTTAGTCAAAACTACTTCACTGGATATGAGTATTATGACACCAGCATTTTTGGCTTTACTTATGATAGATTTTTTGTTTTTTGTTTTTTTTTCCCAACCTTTTACATTCAATCTGTGGCTATCTTTGTCTGTGAAGTGAGTCTCCTGTAAGCGGCATATTGTTGGATTTTGTTTTTTATTCTAGTCTGCTAATTTGTGCCTTTTGATTGGGGCATTGAGTCCATTCACGCACAGTGTTAGAATAGATATGTGGTTGTGGTTCTCTAGCATTGTGACCATTGCTGTATTTTGTGAAATCCTGGATATCTTTTAGTGAGTTGTGCTTTCATTGAGTTTCCTCCGATTGTGGGATTTGGGAGTTGTTTGTTCCTTTGTTTGAAGCTTGTAAGTATTCTCTGTAGAGCTGGTTTTGTGTTCATGTGTGTTGCTAGTTTTTTCTAAATTATGGAAAGTTGAAGTTGAGTGCTGCTGGGTATAGTATGTTTAGCTGACATTTATTTCTTTCAATGTTTGAAAAATTTCATTCCATACTCTACTCACCTTTATGGTGATTTGAGAAATCCACAGTGATTGTTATTGGTTTGCCTCTAAATGTGATTTGGTGTTTTTCTCTTACTGCTTTTAATATTCTTTATTTTCTCTGTTATTCATTTGGAATATGATATATTTTGGTGAGTTTCTTATTTGGTTCGGTTTATATGGAGTCCTAAATGCATCTTGAATATGAATTTCTGGATCTATTTTGATATTCTCATAGAGAAAGTTATTTGTACCATTTATTTGCTGTTCAATGTTCTCCCTTATCCCAATCACTCTCATGTTATTTCTTCTGGTTTCATCTCATAGTTCTTGGAAATTCTTAATGATGATCATTAAGGTTTTGCTCCTTTCTATCCTCCATGTGTTCAAGATTACTTAGCCTGCCTTCCTTGTCCAATGTTCTTTCTTCGAGAGCTAAATTCTATTTTCTACTGAATTAACTCTGACAATATATTCTGTTGAGCTTTTAATTTGGTTGACTGTGTTTCTCAATTATAAGAGCACTGCTGTATCTTTTTTCAGCATATCTAATTATTCATTAAATGGTGTTTAAGGTCCTATAATTGGTATCTTATTTCTTTCCTTAAATCCTCTTTTAATTCCTTGATCATTTTAATAATCAGGCTATTACTTTCTTCTAAGGTTTCATCTAGACCCCTATCCATGGAATCCTTGGCTGGGGTGTTGTGGGTTTGAGGAGGAGAGTTTTTTTTCCCTTTTTCCTCATATTCAGTGTCATGGACTGGGGGTTGGAGATCTCTCACTGGTTATTTCACTTTGGGATTTTTTGATGGGTGGTGAAGTTTTTATCTCTTCACTTATTTGTGTTGGGTTACAGTTTGGATACTACAGTTCAACAGCAGGCTCCCCAACCTATAAATTATTATTGACTTTTACAATTTCCAATACTTCAGGAGATAAGGGAAAAGTGTCAATATGTACAGCCAATGCATACAATAGAGAGTATTTAACTGATTACATTTTTTTTCTTTCTATAGTTGTTATAATGTTAATTACCACCTATGAGAGGAGTAAAAGGATTAGCAACTATCTTCCACTGGACAGTAACTGTCAGGTTGTACCTTGTATAAAAGCAAACATCCATCTTTAAGTTTGTCTTTCACTTCGGATTTCCAGTACCTCTGTAGGTAAGAAAAAATAATGTTGAGAGCAAAGAAGATGTTATAGGAAGGTTGAGAGGCACTTGTGAATTGATAGATTTCTTGTTTGTCTACTAATGAATTTTAGTGAAATTTTGCTATTCACCCACCTCCCAGTAAGGCACTTCTCCCTCCTTTGGCATCCTGCTTCATGGAGAGATTCTACATGCAGCCCTCATGCTGATCGCCATCATCCTCCTCCACCATGTGTATTAAAATATTATATATATTTAGAATCACTTTATCAATAAAACTTACTGAAAATAAACCAAGTCATAGAAATTATATGAGATCCAAAACCACTTTTTAAATACTATATTTTATGTAAATGATCAGGCTTAATACATTTCTAAGTTTAATATTTTCTGAAATTTAAATTATCAAGTTTTCTAGATGATAATTTCTTTTAATTCCATGTTGTAAAGATTGATTTCTATTCTTACAATTTTAAAATACATTTATGTTGTAGTAACAATACATAAGTTGATGTCCTCTGCATATTAGTGGTGAAAGAATTAAGACTACAAGATCATGATTTTTTTTAAGAGAAGAAGGAGCAGTGAAACAGATATAAAGAGAAATCAATTTTATCTAGTTTTTCATGTGGATGTTGTTGGGTATGCGGAGCTGGGATTTGAACCCACATCCTTGTGCATGCCAGGCAAGCACCATAAATGCTGAGTCACCATTCCAGCACCAAAGATCATGAAACTTTAATCCAATTATATTCTATACAGTCAAATTAATCCATGAATGAAAACTGATTAAATTATCTCAGGAAAT
Source organism: Aplodontia rufa (assembly GCA_004027875.1). NCBI lineage: Eukaryota > Metazoa > Chordata > Mammalia > Rodentia > Aplodontiidae > Aplodontia > Aplodontia rufa. Next base: position 72,050 of record PVKS010001811.1, read on the forward strand.
GAACTAGTGTTTTTCTCATATATTTTGGTCATTAATTTTATCTTCCAAAATATATCAATAATAAGTGGATATTCTGAAAAACAGCATTTATAACATAATTTTATTACAGGATTAGGTGACAGTACCAGCCAAGTTCAAGCTTTCTTGAAAATTGGAGTATCTAAAATTCTGCAGTTCATAAATTTCAGGATTCATTTCATCCTGAAAATATGACACCTCTTAATTCAAAGGAAAAAAAAGTATACTTTTAAGAGCTAAGAAATAAAGCTCAATAGAGTACTTAACATTATGTAGCTCTTTAAACTGCAAGATATTTATGACCTAAGTATAAGCTAGTAAAAAAAAAAACATAAATAAATTTTTCTTTATCATGGACCTGGAGCTTTAAATGAAAGTTAAAAGCAATCATAACATGTTCTATTGGTTACATACTTTCTAACATGCTAAAGGACAAAAAAATTGGTTATAATATATGAATCTAAATGTGCACTTTGTTTAGCTGATTGGGAAGAAATAGAATACATGTAGTTTAAGATAATATTTAGGAAAAGTAAAAAATCTTTTAAAGTCAATATAATCCAGATATCAGACACTTATTTTTTCTGAAAGTATTAATTTGATCAATGTTCTCACTGAATTGATAGATGGCAAAAATTGATTGAAAAATATTATTACATATTCTACTTGTGGACATTGTTTCAGAGTAGACTGATTGCAAGTGGTATTACAAGAATATAATGCATAGTTTTTCCTATATGGAATTGTTAAAGATTTGAATATTTGCGGGGCTGGAGCAGTGGTTCAGTGGTTACCGTGTTTGCCTGGCATCCTCGAGTACTTGAGTTCAAATCCCAGAACCATGTACACAGTGATGTCTCGGAGCAACAAAATCACATGAAAAACTAAATAAAAATTATTTCTCTCTCTCTCTCTCTCTGCCCCTCTCTCTTTTAAAAAAGGATATTTTTGTCTCTATGGGTAAAATATTTGGTATAATTAACCTTATATATTATTTTCAAATCGATTCTAGGTCTTCTGAGAAAATATCCAAGAGTGGAATACCTGAGTCATATGGTAGTTCTATCACTAAATATTTGATGAGTCTCCACACTGCTTAACAGAGTGGCTATACCAGTCTGCAGTTCTAATAAGTTTGTTAGTATTCCTTTATCCCCATAACCCTCCAACATCTATTACTGTTTGCATTTTTCATTGTTGCCATTCTTACTGGAGAGAGATGAATGAACTCTCTGTGAAGCTTTGATTTCCATTTCTCTGATTGCTAGTGATGAAAAACACTTTCTTATATATATTTTTTTGCTGTTTGAACTTCCGTTGAGAAGTTTCTGGTTATTTCTGTAATCCATTTATTGATTGGATTGTTTGTAGTTTTAGTATTAAGTTTTTTGAGTTCTTTGTATATTCTGGATATTAACTCCTTGACAGAAATGTAGCAGGCCATGATTTTCTTCCATTCTGTAGGTTCTCTCTTGGTGTTCTTAATTAATTCCTTAGCTGTGCAGAAGCTTCTTAGTTTAATGGCATCCCACTCATTGATTCTTGGCTTTAAGTCTTTCACTATGGGAGTCTCATTAAGGAAGATGGTGCCTACACTATTTTTTCTTCTAAAAGTTATAATCTTGCTGGTTTAATTCTTAAATCTTTGATCCATTTTGATTTGATTTTTGTACAATATGAGATATATAGTTAGCTAATTTTAAGTAGCATCTGCACATTGTAGAAAAAAAAATAAACCAAGATAGAACTATGTCAGGAAAGAAGAAATGTCTCTGATTACCAAATTTTGTATTGTAGCCTCCTACAAATTAGTGAAGATCTTAAAAGCTTTTATTTTTGTCAAATATAGCTACTCATATTTATTGTATTATAAATGTAAACAACATTTTTAGACTATAAGAATATACTGATACTAATATACTTTCAATTTTCTGTCAGAAGGATGACATATTATATAGAGCCTCTGCATCAGGGTATTTAAAAAAGATTGAGTATGAGCAAGACAAATGCAATTCAGGAATTATAAGAATTGTTTTTAACCTAACGGGGTGCCAGAAAGAATCTTGGGAACCCCAGATACTCTTGAATCTCACTTTGTGTATTGAAGTTTTAGTGTGAAATAATCATTCATGTATTTTTTTTCATTTTAAGAAAAAATTTACATTTAAATCATATATGCTTTGTTTTCAAATCATGAAAACTGAAATTTTAATTCAAGTAAAAATATCACTAGAAAACTGGACCCATTGTACAAAGAATTGAATTTTACCTTTCCTATATATTTTGTATCTGATGCTAGAACTCTTTTCACCTTAGATCTCTATTCATTCCTCCTTAAGTTCTTTGACTTTCCAGCTAAGCACTGCATTATTCATGGATTTTTTTTTAAAAACAGTAACCAACTGCCTCTTTTAAGAAGCTCATAAATGCTGGGCTTGGTGGTGCCCACATATATTCCCAGCAACTCAGGAGGCTAAAGCAGGATGATCACAAGTTCTAAGTTAGCCTCAGCAAGTTAGGGAGAACCTATTGCAAAATAAAAATAAAACAAAGAAATAAAAAGGGCTGGAGATGTGGCTCAGTGGTGGAGTACCCTTAGGTTCAATCCCTGGTACCAAAAAAAAAAAAAAAAGTCCATAACTTAATGAAAAATGGCTGGTACTGCAATTACCTTGCATTGAACTCCCATGCTACAATAAAATACCCTGTTCTGGAATTTTCTTTCACATCCTCTAGATTGGTTAGAGTCTCAGCTTTCCAAATATGTCCTTAATTTTTAAGGTCCTGTTCAAGCCGCACTCTGTGAAGATGAGTCCTGTAAGTTTTCCAGCATAGAAAGCTTTGTTTCTTCAAAAGTCATTGTGAGATCTTCAATCATTACACTTGCATTACTTTTCTCTTCCCAGGCTCATTCAAAGGAATTGAAAGCAGCGAATGAATATTATAAATGATTACATTCTTCAGAGTGTCATGTATTTTCTAATATATATTTGATGCTTACTAATGAACTGTTAGCTCAATTACAATTGTATTTGCTAATTTAAAAAGAAAACAATTATAACACATTGATAAAAGATATTTAAATATACTGACTGGCAGGAAATAATATTATTTACTGTTTTTAAAATGGAAATGAAAAATATCTTGCATATAATTTTATTGGATTATGAAGTGCAACCTTAGTATTGATGCAATCTCAAATGTATTCAAGTATAATTTTCACTAGTATTAGAATATGAACGGAGAAATTTAGAAACTGAGCTTAGAAATGTATTCAGCAGCTGCCATTTCTTTGTTGTTTTTGTCAGGTGAAGAAATTCTTCTTATAGTTCTAAAATAAACATTGTACCTTTTTTTGATTATAAATTGATAGTTTTCTATAGATTTCTTTCAGAACAGTGTTAATAATATAGCTTCACTTTACAAACCAGTCTTGTAAGAACCAAAAGAAATTCATATGGAAACAATTCATTGTTACTTTCTTATAAAAACAAATGTTTTAATCACATAATTTTTTTAATTATGGAGAATTATATAAATATTAAGAGTAGGGCTGGAGAGGTGGCACAGCAGTGAAAGTGCTTGCCTATCATGCACGAGGACCTGGGTTCCAACTCCTGTACCATATAAACAACTAAGTGTTGGAGAAACAAAAATAGGATGAAAAACAAATAAAATTGATTTTGTCTTTCTCATTCTCTCTTTCTCTCTCTCTCTCTCTCTCTCTCTCTATCTTTAAAGAAAAAATTTAAAAATAAAGAGGAAGAATCAGGGACTGGAGCAGTGGCTCATCGGTTAAGGCACTTGCCTGGCATGCACAAGGACGCAAGTTCAAATTCCAGCATCACGTAAACAACTAAGTGCTGGAGCAAAGAAAATCACATGATAAACTAAATAAAATTGATTCTCTCTTTCTCTCACTTTCCCTCTCTCTTTGGAAAAGAACAAAAAGACAAGATGAAGAATCAGCTACCTATGATAACTTATGGATATTAGCTATTGTCAAACTTTTTACATTTCATACATATCAATATATGTAGAAAATACAGAGATTTATGAATAATATTTGAACTATTTTATATAATGTCAGCAATACAACATGACACACTTTACAATATTAATAATTTGAGTTATATATTTTTCTTGTAATAATTTGATTTCCTTTTTTAATTCTAATTAGATACTTTCAATATTTTATTTGTTCTTTGGTAATTTTTATTTTGTTATTTTTTGTTGGTGAGTTTGTCCTTTTTTCAGTTAGAATATTTAGTGCAATTCCTCTTTATTAATATGGATTATGTTTTGTACCATACCAAAGTGGTCATTAGTTTAAACCAATGAATAGGCTTATCATGTACAAATAGTCTTTCCCTTTTGAGCCCCTGTTCTCATCCCTCTACTCTACTGATCTTTCTGTTATTTGCTAATAGTTTTTATTTCTGTTAAGAAACAGAAATTCCATGTCCTTTATCCATGCAAAACTGGGTCAGACCAGACCTATGTTAACCTTCACTCTTCCATGTAATTAAATAATGTTTTCCAGGTGTATAAATCATATTTAACTTTCTTTGGGGAACTTAATATGTAAATTATTACTTGATATATAAGTTCATTTATGATTCAATCAATTATTTTAACCACCAGAATTTTCATGTCTGACAATAATAATTGCAAAGTTAACAATTAAAATTAATAATTCCACAGTATGGGCCAGGAAGTTTTCTAAATATTTACACGCATGCATTATTTCAATCTTTTTTCACATATTTCTACATTTTATCTAAATATTTACTCTAATATGATAATTCTAAAATTTAAAATTATAATTGGGGGCTGGAGCGGTGATCAACAGTTACGTGCTTGCCTGGCATACCCAAGGACACAGGTTCAAACTCCAGCACCAAATACACAATGAAGTGTTGGAGCAATGAAAGCCACATGAAAAATTAAATAAAATTGATTTTCTCTTTCTCTCTCTCAATGTCCCTCTCTCTGAAAAAATAAAAATTGATATTAATGTGTAATTAAGTGTTTTATATGTAGTTCTTGCATTAATTAACTTCAAATATTCATAAAAGCTAAATTATGGAATCAACCCAAGATACCCAGATATCCTTCATTGGATGAATGGATCCAGAAACTGTTTATCACACACACACACACACACACACACACACACAAATGGAATTCTGCATAGATATTAAAAAGAACAAAATCATGACTGAATGAATGGAAATGGAAAAAATTCTCAGAGAGAAATATGCCAAACTCAGAGACTCAAATGTTGAATGTTTTCTATCATATGAGGAAGCTAGAGTAAAACTAAGGATAGTGTGAATGATAATCAAGTTTATAGTATTGATTCATCAAAATCAGAATAACACATGATCTGGGGGAAGTCTAGATAGGAAGGGGTTATATAGGGCAGAAGGAGGAGGGTGGAAGGATGGGAAGGGAAAAGGGGAGCTATAAATACTGTGTGGTATATTTTACTCTCTTGAGAAACTAAAGAATTTTCATACAGATTTAAAATTAGTAAAGTAAGAAAGTATTACATATGTATATAAATATGCATATCTATAATTGGGGGAAATGCAGTGCAGGTATTAGACCAGGGAGTAGGCATGGTGCTGCATGGAAATCCTGGTTAAGGATTAGGTTCAAGTTATATTGTCATTAGGTGTTTATGTATGATTGTGCAACACAAATCTTTTCATCATGTAAGACTATGCTGTACCTACAGAAAAATAAATGAATAAATACATATGTTACTATCAAAAATATGCAATGTAATCTCAACAGAACAAAATATACATATCCTACAACTCTCATTTCAATGAGTATAGCACAAGTTAAGTTAATAAATATATCTAAATAAAATATTCCATTGTGTAAGTATATCCCAGGGATACAGCATAAACAGTGTTGGGAGAGGTGGGTTTTTAATCGGAAACAGGGTGACTAAAGACTCTTGCCTGTGAAGGTAACAGTTGAGTAAATCCTGTAAGGTAAGTGAAGGTTTCAGCTTTGTGAAGAAGAAAATTCCAAACACAGGTAAAAGAGTGTGCCTTGAGTGGGAAGGATAGTAGGTTGTTGCAGTAATATCATAAAGTATGGGAAATAAAGAAGTCTGGCCCAGAATAGAGTGAGACTAGATGGCAGTGACATCAGAGAATTAACCAATGGACAAATCTAATCTCTGTCTGTGTGCCTTGTTCTTATCTATCATCTATCTATCAATCTATCAACTATCTATATCATCTCTCATCTGTCATCATCTATCCATGCGTGCATCCATTTGTCTTATTCCAGTTTCTGCTATTATGACAGAATATCACAGGCGAAATAGTTTACAATGAAAAGAAATGTAATTCTCACAGTTCTGGAGGTTAGAAAGTCCAATATGAAAGATTCACATCAGGGGTTCTTGCTGTATCCTAACACGGTGGAAGGCAACACATGGTGAGATAGCACACATGAAAGAGAGAGTGTGAAAGAGAGCAAGAGATTGGAAAGAGGCCAGAACTTATCAGAATTCATCACTAACTCATTCCAAGAAAACAGGCTCTTTGAGATAAAAGCAATGATCCATCCATGAGGTCCTTTTAAATATCCCACATTCCAATTCCATCACAGTGGCATTATATTTCAGGATGAGTTTTCAAGATATTTGAATGTGCTTTATTTGACAAAGTACTACCAAATGCATTCAAATACCTGAAATTTTGCCAGCATAAATGTCTGAATGAGGGTAGGAGAGAGTATATAGACAATCTTTATCACTTTTCAACAATTATTGTCTAATGAAATAGAAACCTTTACTGTATTCTAGGTTAGTTAATATAACACATTAATGAAATCTCAGAGAAAGCTATCCAGTCCAAATTTTTTTTTAAGCGTAGTAGACAAGTTTTATTATAGAAAGCACAGAAAGTAAAGCACAGGGAAAAGAGCAGACTTCCCCCAGAGTGGGGGAAGGGGACAAAGCCCTATCTAGTCCAAATTTAAGCATGAAATAAAGTGATTCATTTTTCCTACAATCTCTGAGGTTTTAAAAATGTAAAGATGTTTGGTAATGATTTCCTTCTAAGATGCAAAATGTCCTTTCTAAAATTATTGCATCTTACTTTATATTCTACAATATGATTTAATTAATTAAAATTCACTTATTATTTAAGAATAATTTTTAATTTAATATTTCAGAAGATTTTTATTGTTTCTTTATTTCTGTTGTCATTTTGATAAATTTCTTTCACCTTATTCTGCTTTGTTTAATGTCTAACATATTGAGATACAATTTATCTACTTTTTCATAATTTATTGTTAAGAGTCATTATTTTAGATAAAAGGCAATCATTTACTAAGCATAATTTAAAACATTCAAGTATATATTATTTAGCATTTACATACTGTATGACTGGTTTTATTGTTATATTAATTTTTGTCAGAGAAACATTAAATTATTCACCTAATTATATGAACATTTACCAAGAGAAGTTCTTGGTTTCCAAGGTTAAAATAATTAATAATAGCATTTTTATATGTAAAATGTCAATTTAAACTAAACTTATGTGGTCATTTCAACAAAAATAATTGATCTGTTATTGAAAAATTTGCTTAATATATAATTATGCTATATTTTAAATCATAATGGCAACCATAAAAATAGTTAAACGTTCTTTGAGAACTAATCAAATGTCACACTCTCTTCAGTACAATGTCTATGTGAATGATTTAATACTCAAAGACATCCTTGAGGAATTATTAGTCCCATTATACAGATAACAAAAAAGACAGTTAAATTGGTTACCTTAAATTTAAAGAATACGTCTCGTTTCTTATTTCTTTATGTATTATAACCACTATGAAGTTAATTTTATCTAAGTGTAAGAAATATTTTTTTCATGGATCAATTTAAATATTTCAATTTACATTTCAGAACATACTTTCATTTGTCATGATCAGACTAGAAAACACCACATCCTCATTCCTTAATGGAGATATCAAAAAAAAAAAAACCCAGAATATTGCTAAAAAAAAACCTTATTGAAGCACTTAAGAAAAAAATCTAGACCAACCAATGCATAAAATTGCTACCTTCAAAATGGCATAAAATTTCATAGTGGCTCATTTTCTCTCACCCCAACATACCCCACACAGAGGTCATGTTTTAAAGTCAGTGTCAGCCTACCTCCCAATTTACTCTCTGGACCAACTAGGAGCAGAACAGATATTATCTGTAACATTCCCATCTTTCTGTGGAGTGCCTGAAGAACTAGTCTGTGTTGCCTGGCTTGGATCTCAGGTAGGGAAAGTCCTGCACAAAAGGACTCCTGTACCAAGCAAGATGATGCAGTATGATGTAACAAACACTTCATCATGCTACTCAGAAAGGCATGCCATTTAGAACTCATTAATTACTTCTTGAATTTTCCATTTACTATTTTTTGACTATGTTTGACTATGGGTAACTGAGAATATGGAAATTAAAATTGCAGATAAGGGGGCTATTCTTGTATTTCTCCTGATATATCTCTTGCATACAATGTTATTAAGGCATCTGCTTCTTACAGAACCTAAATTGAAACAACTGTCTCTACTCATAGTATCCATTTCCCATACACATGGAAATATTATCTATCCATTCCAAGACAAGTGATACACATGAAAAAATATTTATATATACTTTAATTTCTGCACATAAATGACTATTTTATACTTTGTGAACCATTCCAAGACAAGTGATATATATGAAAAATATTTATATATGCTTTAATTTCTATACATAAATGACTGTTTTATACTTCATGAATTTAACAAGTACAGAAATTTAATTTGTTTCAATTCATACAGTTATTTGCATTATTTGGCAGTATATTTTATCACTACTAATCTCTTAAGAACCCCACAAGATAATTTACTGTACTTTAAATGACATATTTTATTAACAGCAAAACTTCAGAAATAAAAATGAAAAAATACAAAGATTAGATTCAGATGTAGATCAGAAATAACATTTATATACACCTACAAATTAATATTGTAATATTTACATTCTATTATTTTTCAGTCATGATAACATTGTGAAACTTTGCTGATTTGATGCTTCCAGGTATGTATGTGATATCGTAATTTTCCTCACTCTTAGAGCCTTAATTTTTGATTCCTTAGTTTCTTTGTGACCATTTTTAAATTATTCACCTAAAAATAATGCATAGGTATCTTTTTGCTAAGCATTTTGTGTTTGAGAATATAATGCACTGTCAATATATTGTAAGTAGCCTTATAAATATGTAACTATTTGACTTTTACCCTAAAAAAGATACAGAATTTCACTTTTTACTCTGTGTCACTTTGGTATGACACTGTGCATGATTCATAAAATCCATTTAGCTTCTTCCAAATTTTCAATACAAGTTGACCAAGAAAAGCAGAATCTGAGTCTCCCAATTAAACTTCTTCAAACCTGGTACCAGAGTTAATCATCTACCAATGATCCCTTCAGTGGGTGACCAAGTTGGAAAGTAGTCTCAGAAGAAATTCTAAGAAGGGAGACATAGCACTGCAACTGTCTGAAAAACAAACACACAGGACTCTCTAGAGGAATTGTGTCACTCTGGAAGATCAAAGTTATTTTACAAAAGAGAGTTTAACTCCAAACTAACAAATAACCCAATCAATACATGGGCTAAAGAACTCAAAAGGGACTTCTCTCCAAAGGAAGTCCAGAAAGCCCATAAATATGTGAGAAAATGCTCTACATCATTAGCTATAAGGGAAATGCAAATCAAAACTTCAATGAGATTCCACCTCACTCCTGCTAGAGTGGCAAAAATGAAGAATACAAACAACAACAGATGCTGGAGGGGCTGTGGGAAAAGAGGAACACTACTACACTGCTGGTGGGACTGCAAACTGGTTCAGCCACTCTGGAAAGCAGTGTGGAGAATCCTCAAAAAATTAAAGATCAAACCACCTTACAACCCAGCTATCCCACTTCTGGGTATTTTCCCAAAAGAGTTAGAATCAGTATATTATAGAGATACTGCTTCATCAGTGTTTATAGCAGCTCAATTTACTATAGCTAGATCATGGAACCAACCCAGATGCCCCTCACTCGAGGAGTGGATACAAAAGCTTTGGTACATATATACAGTGGAATACTACTTGGTCTTTAGAGAAGAAGATATTATGGCTTTTGATATCAATTGGTGGAGATGGAAAGAATTATGCTAAGTGAAGTATCCCAATCTCAGAGACTAAAGGGCCTAATGGTTTCTCTCATCTGTGGAAGCTAGAATACATGGGGAAGAAGTAGGTTAGACGGCTAACCTAACAATAACTTCAAATTGTATGATTCTCAGCATAATAGGGGGATGGCTCCCTAGGATACTTGGAGGCGTAGGGAGGGGATGAGGAGGGGGGAGGGTGTATGAAGAACTCATAGGATACTGGAGAGTGGGAATATGAGGGAACCATCTCAGAAGCTGATGTCATTCCTCCAGGAGATACCCATTTAACACAAGAGTTCTCTTCTGGGGGAAACTACAACAGGTGAAACCCAAGTTGGTCATCCATATTTTGGCATTACCCCTGGATAACAATGTATATGTATATTGGTTACTAATGGTTTGATAATGTTTCCCCCTCAATTGCATCTCTATATACTTCTAATGAAAAAAAGACAGTTTAAGATGATTTTCCCAAATACCCTGATTATATCTCTAATTGCACAGAAAATAAGCAAATGAGAAGGAAATAACAGTGTCCTATTCCCTGAGCTTGATTTTTTTTTTTTTGTTCCTAGGTTATTATTTGAAGTTGAAAAACTAGGGAGTGTATGATCATAGCACCAACACTGGCAAAACTTAGTGTATTGTTATCATGGGACCATGCTTTGATTACTTAGAGATAGATAGCTTTGAACAGAAGGAAGTGATTTCTTTAAAATAAAGAACAGAAATCCTCCTAGACATAACCGGGAAAACAATTACATAAATAAAATAGAATATTTATTACCTATTTCTAATTTTTAAAATTCCAGTTTTAACTCTTATACAATAACAATAAAAATCCATTAAATCTATTCTATGTTCTTTAATAAAATGTTAAACAGCATTTTCTGAATGGGTATATGGGAGAAAGCAATGCTAGTGTTTTTGTGGTATAGTCAAATATCCAAAAATATAAATTTCTTTGAAAACTATGATGAATAATTTTAATAAATGCTAAAACAAATGAATCAATTTAAAAATCCATTAAAAGTTATTTCCCTAAAATGATGGAGTTTAAATGAAGTTTTATTTTGTATGATTAAAATTATGAATGATAGCTATTGATTTTAAGGCAATTTCCTATATGCATGCAACAGAGAAAAATGAATATGAAGATCTAGAGTTATAAAACTTTACAAATTATGAAAATACAGATATTGAGGAAAATGATAAGCTTTGTTTTCTTTTATTGGTTACATATTCTTAAAATATTTTAATGCCCATTTTTATCATCTGACCCTATTAGTGAGGTATATTTCTGCTATTGTCCCTTTTATGCATTCCAAAAAAATCAGGAAAAAAAACTTTATTTTCATATCTGCATTATATTTATTGTCATCGTAAACAACAGCATGTACTGATTGCTCACAGGATGTACATTATATTAAAAATAAAATTATCACCTCTATCAATAGTGGGGATACAGCATTGTATAGAAAAAGAAGGTATTGTGATGAGAGACTGTCTTACCTTTGTAAGTCACAACCTAAGTAAAAAGATCACACAATTTGCAGAAAGAAACTATTATATGAACAAGATTTATTTTGTGATTTTGGAAAATGGACCAACATGAGCACTTATTATATCAGTGAAGATGTGAAATATGAGATTTTTAAAAATATAGCGTATTATATACCATGACCTATAAAATATAACATTTACTAGAATTGTTTGTGTGGCAGACAAAAAGTGGCATAAATCCTTTGCTACTGCTCCCACTGAAAAATGTTTAATTCATCACCTACTTAATTTCACTGGTCTTAGTACTTCCTTGACTAACAGAGTGCAGTGGAGTGATTATGGGGAGTACCTCAGGTTAGTTCATAAAAATCTGCAACCTTCACCTTTATTTCTTAGAATAGGGCCAGTGGAGTTTCCTGAGCTGATATTTAAGATGTCTACGTAGAAGTTGTCTTGAATAAACTTATTCTTTCCGTATAAAACAACATAAAATTGAATGATTCCAACTTGAATCCTTGAGATCCAAGATTGGGCAAGCTGAATACCATCAGCTGACCTCCACTGGTAGCAAACAAAGGACAAAAATTTCCAGGCAAGACCTATACAAAGTCCTGACTGATAGAATCATAAAATTATAAAAATTAGGTATTATATTAGTAGATGAATTTTAGAGAAGTGTGTTACACAATTAATAATGATGGGAAGAGCACTTGGAACCTGAAATTGGACCAAAGCTAAAATACTTGATCTTGGCTTCAGACCAGATGGAGGATCAAAATAAAAAGGACCTCAGGGATTTTGTAGTAGACAAAGGAAACACAGGAAAGATGTTATTATTGGAGACTGAAATGATGATGATACTTGTTATGGTTTGAATGTGGGGTGTCCCCAAAAGTTCAAATGTGATAATTTTGGAAGGTTGAGATGAAATGATTGGATTGTAAGAGCCTTAACCGAATCAGTGAGGCTAGCAGGGTGTGGCTGGAGGGGTGGGTCATTGGGGATGTATCCTTGGGGTATATATTCTGTCTGGCATGGAGTTTTGCACTGTCTCTGCTCTGCTTCGAAGTGTGACACCTTGAGCTCCCTGTAGCCACCCGCCATAATGTACAGCCTCAACTATAGCACCCAAGGAATGGAGCCAAACTCTGGACATAGACCTCTGAAACTGTGTACCCCTAAAAAAAATTTTCCTCCTAAAATTATTCTTGTCATGTCAGTAATTCACAGCAACAAAAAAGCGGACCAGAACACTTGTGAAATTGTAGCAGAAAGTTTGGAAATACTGTCACTTGCAGTAATATAAATGTTAGAATTTCATCTTAATGATCTGGTAGGTTTTGTTAAGAAAAATTTCAGAAAAAGTATTGGAAGAATCAAGTTCTCTTTTTTATTTTTTGAGAGATACAGGAAGAGAGAGAGAAAGAAAGAATCAATTTTTATTTAGTTTTTCATTTGGCTTTCAATGCTCAGACACTTCATTGTGTATATGGTGCTGGGGTACGAACCCCCATCCCTGAACATTGAAATGTTTTTCCTAATTTTTTTCACCATTAAAAATATCACTGTGATTAATTTACAAAAAAAAAAAAGAAACGAAAATAAATTTGTGTGATGTCAAAGGTATTGTGAATATCCCACATGTACCCTATATGTGATATTTTATCTTTTGGAGGTAAAGTCAAACAGATGTGTCTGTTGAAATATGCCCTGAACAATGCATGTTAACAACATATATGACAGAGAAATATGTACTCATTTTTTTAATTGAATGGATCACCTGTAAAAAAAATAAGCAAAAAAAAAAAAAAAAAGAGCAGATATACAATTGGGTTCCCTGAGTTTAAAGCATAATATTATTTTTTGGTTCTAGTCTCTCCAAATGGCACTGAGTTCTAAAAATAGAAAGTGGCTTCTGGTTAGAGATTACCTCAAGCAGATAGTTAAGATTAGCATGTTAAGATTTCAAAAAAAATTTAGGAGTGTGTTTTATGCACCCCTCTGACACTGAAAGGGTGCTAAAGTCAAAACCTGTGGTGACAGAGCATTCTGATATTCCACCTGAACAGAATAGATTCCTGTCTCAAAGAATGATGCTCAGCTCTGGCTTTTGTCAAATGGAAAGAAATCTAGAAAGTTTTCTAGAAAGGTCAAAAGATATTTAAGCACCATGAACTGAAAATAAAAGGGGAAGAAGAGGAAGAGACAGCTCAAAGTGCAAAGATAACATGAAAAAAGACAAAGGAACGTGCTCAGTGAGTTATGATTTCTTTAAGGAGGAAGCAGATTCACAAAACTCCCAGCAGCAAATTGGCCACTTCTTCTGAGGAGAGACACAGAAAAATGTGTATGGAGGTAATTCACATCTAGATCTGTACAGACAAAAGTCTCAACCAATGACCACTTCTAATGATTTATATTCCTAATCTTTATATTAAAATATGATTGTGCATTTGGAAAATTTTCAGCCTTAATAATGCATGCAATACAACTAAATTAAACAACTGCAATACCTTTTCCTGATATAAAAAATAACAAGTTAAAATTTAAAATTATCTCCAGTTCACCTAGTTGTAAATTGACTAAACACACAATATAAAGGCTAGCTGCCTTCTCCAATTACCCTCCAATATTACAATTTGTTGGCTCTTTCAAAGGATCTGGGGATTTGTGGGTATTACAGTGACTTTTTTTTATAATAAAGCACAGTGAAAAATTTCAAGTCCTTATATTGTCAGCTGGTTTTCAAATACAAATACTGATATCAAAAGATACACATGTAATTAAATAGTAACATTTTAAATAAAAACTGTAAATATTAATATTCTCAAAAGTAAGCCAAGTAGGAATAATGCAATTTAGACAAAATGCAATATTTTTAAAAAGCTGATAATAATAAATGGTGAGATCTTTAAATTCAGTGGAAATCTGAAGGTGAGTTTTAGTGCATAATTAAATCAGAATTCTAGATTGAAACTGTCATTTCATTTGTGTTTATTCCAGAGGGCAATCACTATTACTTTCCTACTTTAAATCTCTGAGGACTAACAACATTTTTTTCATGATGGTTTATTAATTACTTCATTTTTCTATCAAAACATAAATTCAGGGGCTGGAGCAGTGGCTCAGTGGTTACGGTGCTTGTCTGGCACGCCCAACTACATGGGTTCAAACTCCAACATCCAAGTATACAAAAGTGTCAGAGCAACAAAACCTATGTGAAACAAATCAATAAAAATTGATTCTCACTGTCTCTCTCTCTCTCTCACTGTCCTTCTCCCTTTCAAAAATCATAAATTTAATGCTTTCCTCTTCTTTTTTTATTGGTTCAACATAGTCTTAGATATTGAAAGAATTTGTTGCTTCATATTCATAGATGCATGCACAAGACAGAGTAGCTGAAACCTGATCTTTGTCCAGGAGCTCTCCCTCTTTATCCCACTCCCCTATCTCATGTCTCATGATTTGGAAATAAATGACCATATACATGTTTTTTAATTATTGAAATTACTAAATTTATATGCCTACCTGATTATATTTTGGCTTCTCATGGGAGTCAAGTTTGCGCTACAGGATTGATCATCTCCCTTTCTCTCTCTCTAATCCCTTCCTTTCCCTTTCTTTTTTCCAAATCTCTATTAACAAAAATACAAAGAAACAGGAATTCTTTTTTGTCTATAAAACATCCTCTATAATATATATGTAATCATATATATCTAGAAAGAATAATAATAAATAGCAGATGACTTATATCCTGATGCAATGTTATTTTAATCCCTATTCATAAATCTCCTAATTTTTCCTTTATAAAGAATAAAGAAGAGCTGCAAGTTCACATAAAGCACTCATTAAAAGATGAAGACATTTTTAAAATGAAATATCAGATACTAAATCAAAAAGCAAAAGGTCTTACTAGTGTTCTTTCATCTTTTATTTGTCAGGTGATTTTTCAGGACACAGCATGTGCCAAACACTGTGCGCTAATTCTTCTATTTCACAGGGATAAGAAAAACACATGCTTGCCTTAAAGGACTTCAAGGTGCTGTTCGAATGAGATCTTGAACATATCGCCTAGCAAATGAGTAAAACACTTATTAATCACCGGGGTATGTACCAGGGATTGAACCCAGGGTCTCTTAACCACTGAGCGACACCCCCAGCTCTTTTGTTTTTCTACTTTATTTTGAGACAGGTTCTCTCTAAGTTGCTTAGGGCCTCATTAATTTGCTGAGGCTTGCTTTAAACTTGTAATCTTCTTGCCCCAGTCTCCCAAGTCACTGGGATTACAAGCATGCAGGACTGTGTGCCTAGAAACCAAGAAGTGAACTATGATGAAGGAAATAAATAAGTCCTGATAGAGAATGATTACTGATGTCCTTTGGATGAAAAAGTGAGGGAAGACCTGATGACGTTTAAACAGAAAAATTGAAAGGACAGAAAGGGAGAAGATCAGCTTTAAAAAAAAAAAGGAAGCAAGGAAGGAAAAGAGGGGCTATGGAAAGAGGGAGGGAGGAAAGGAAAAGAGTAAGCAATAAAAGAGTGACAAACATAGGAAACAGGTATCTAAAGCATAGGGGACAGTAACTGCATTGCTCTGAGTATAAGAGAGAAGCACAGTATGATGTGGAGAAAAAGTTAGGGGGAATGATGCATTAGGGAAGATTTTTAGGACATAAAAGATTGGATTATGGAGGGATATTGGAGTCAGCTTGTTATGGTCTGGATCTGGAATATTTCCTAAATTCTCACATGTGAAGCCTTGGTTCCCAACAGAACAATGTTGAGAGATGAGGTTTGGGGGAAGTGATTGGATCATAGGGACTATGACCTTAGCAGTAGATTATTCCATTTGATGGATAAATACATTGAATAGACCAATGGGAGGAGATAGAAACTCTAGCCAGGTACCAGGGGTGAGGAAGTAGGTCACTGTGGGTGTGCCCTTAGGGACTGTATTTTATCAGTGGCCCTTTCCTTGCCTTCTCTTTCTTTCTGCTTCCAGGATGCCATGAAAGGAGCAGCTTTCCTCACCCTGCCTTTCTGTCATGGTTTTTCTTCCTTGGAGCCAGCTTACCATGGACTGAAACCTCTGAAACCATGACCCAAAATAAACCTTTTGACTTCTTGGATATTTATGTCAGGTATTTTGATCACAGCAGTGAAAAGCTGACTAACAGAGCCCTCGATAAGAAACTTTATTACACTACATTTAATTGGTTTGTATAACTCATACAAATGTTACACCAATGGAAATGAAGATACTTAAGATATATGTTGGTGGTAAAACCAACGGGAATTTTTAGTGTGTTGGATGGTGAAAATGAAGAAGAGATGAGAATCAAATGGAAGTCCATGTTTCTTACTTGCAATTGAGTGGAAGCTCTTTCATTTAGTGAGAAGGAGACTGAGGGAGGACAAGTTCAGAAAGACAATTGTTATAAACACAATTGTGTTTCACCCAAAATTCACATGTTGAAATCATAATCTAGTCCTTGAGTATGTGACTGTATTTAGAGAAAGGGCGCTAGCACATTCTGAATGACATCCTGATAAAAAGGGAAGAAGGGCTGACATAGGAAGATACAGCAAGAAGGTGGTCATCTGAAAGCCAAGCAAAGACCTCCATGGAGTCCAACATTTCAGCTACCTTGATCTTGAACTTCCAACATCCAGAACTATGAGAAAATACATTTTTGGTGCTTAAGCCACCCAACTTCTGTTATGGAAGTGTTAGCAAACTTATACAACAATAAGTGGTTTAATTTTTGAAATGTTATTTTCAAGAGATTTTAGGGTCTTCATGTGGTCATGCTGAACAAACAATTAGATTTACAACTTGGGAGGAGCATCATTGGATTGATCAGTAATTTTTTAACTTTCCAGTTTGTAGAAAATATTTAAAGCAATGGACATGAATAAATCACACATAAAGAACACGTCAGTAGAAAAAATAAGGTCCAGTAAAAAGCATTGAAAATGTCATTTTTTATGAGCTTGTAGATTATGTTGGCAAAAATTATTGAAAATATATACTACTAAATTGAGTTTAAGATAGGTACACTATTCTTGCAAGATGTTTAAATTACTATTCCATTCATCAGATTATGTCTTTGCATTTACATGTCTTATCTCTTAGAATCTCAAAATCCTCAATTCATGATTTTTAATTGTTTTTCCTTTCAAACTTTTATTTTAATTATGTCTTTCATACTAAATTCTATTATCTAAAATACATTTTCTAATCTTAACAGAAACTGATTATTCTTATTCAAATACATTTTCTTTATTCAATTAATTCAACAAGATTATATAAAAATTTCAATTAAAATAAATTATAAAAATACATAATTTAATAGGGACTGTATTCACTTCTTATTTTGAGGTCACCTGGCAAGTGTGTATGCATGTTACTCATTAACAGATTATTCAGCAATTCCTATATTGTATTGTGAGAAATAAGAAAATATTTACTATAATGTTCTTGATCTCAAATAATATATTGAAAGCTTGTTAAATAGTAGCAGATTTCTTTGAAAACAGAAAAAAATTAATTATACAGTGTGCTGGCAAGAAATTTTCAGTTTTGTAGATTACCACCTTGTATAATAATTAATAGGAAAAGGTTATTCAGTTCTCCATCAAAATTATAAAATGTTTTGCAAAGTCAGCTTGTTGTATACTTGTTACCACTTCAGTCCATTGCATCTTGGGCTGCAGTTTCTATCATCAGTATCAGCGTGGTGAAATCCAGTAGTCACACAACATAGTAAGTAAAGCAGCTTTGTTACAGATTGGTGCAAGGGATAGTAAAAGCCTCATGTCCATGGTGAGCAGGTCACCCAAATCTCAGGAAAACGGCCCACTGTGGATGCAGTCTTGTCTGCATGTGTTCTAACTGCACCATAGCTAAAAAACCCAGAGAGCAACCTACCTTGAGTTTTACACCTTGGGGTCAACATGAAATGCTAGACTAAAGCACCGTGAGACATCCTGTTCTAGGAGCGAGAGAAACAGTGCTAACTCCTGTCAGCAGTCAAGAATACAACTGTCACACCTGCTCTGATCAGTTCCTCCTTTTCCCAAGATGTAGAACCTTTTACAGCTATTTCTGAAAACTACGGACAGTAAAGGAGAAGGGTCTGGGCTGTCCAAGGCCACATAGAGAACTGTCCTGCACATTTATGTGAGAAAGTACTGTAAATAATATTTACTTATTCCTACGCTCTAACTTTGGGTAATTTCACATTAATTCATACTATGAGAAGTTATTGCTATTGAGTTTGTTTTCCTTCTTAATGTATTGTAGCTAAAAGTGCTTAAATTACCTACATTTGTTTCAGCTATTTGAATAGAGTTGTACTCCAAGGGAAAGCTCTTCTCACTGTACCATTACAATTTGGGCACCTTTGTACAGATTTTTAAATGCACAAAGCATTTGCAGGAAGTAACCTGCTAACATGGAAACACATAGGAACCTACACTGACTTCACACATGTCCACACACTAACTTGAAACACAAATTTGTATGATTATTGAAACATGATGCTAAAGAAAAAAAATGAGGAGTGGTAGAGTCACTAAAGATTTTTATTCATTAATGTTCCACCCATAGATGGTCTGTAAAAATAAAAATTCCTCAATGTAAACAAATGAAATTTGTTTATAACTGTGAATAAACTTCCCTTAGACATATTATTATCTTAAAGTTGTCATGAGAAGAGCTTGTAAAATTCTACTTTGAAAAGCACAATATGCTGTTCAATGTATACAACTCTGAATTCAACTTCAACCTAAGTCATCTCAATGGGAAATGGCAGGCAAAAAAGTGTTACTATTCTCAACTGACATGATGAGTTTGTTTTCTGTCTTTTTCAGAACTCTCCTGCCCTGTCACATTGGAATGGTTCTACAGCTTCCATGATGCATGTATGGATTATCATATCCTTAACTGGTAATATTTCATGAATTTTACCATAGTAAATAAAAAAGAAGAAGAAAATAAGCAGAGTATTCAATCAAACTTGGAGACTGAAGAATAACAGGGTATTAGTATTGAAGACTTTTTTTAAAGTTCAGTGACTTTAATTCTGTTTTTTTTTAAATTCTGTATTGCTCCAAAACCAAAATGTGCTTTCTTGAATGATGGTAGAAATTGATATATCAACATTTTTATACTGTAAAAGTACAAAGATCTAAGTGATCATATTAAACATAGCCACTGGTAATCCTTTCAAACACTCCCATTTGAAGTTTCTAGGCTTAACTGCTTTACATTTCAGGAAAATGTACAGATACGTAGTATGGTTTGGATCTGGAAATGCCCTCTGAAAAGTTCATGTTTCGGAAAACTTAGTTTTCAGTACAACAAGGTTCAGAAGTGGGCTCTTAGACAACAATGAGAGCCATAAACTTACCACCAGATCAATCCATTTGATGGACTGTCAGTTGGTGCATGGCTAAAGGAAGTAGGTACTGGGGTATGTCCATGGGAACTATATTTTGTTACTGACTGCAAGGTCTCTTTCTCTCTCTCAGCTTTCTGGCTGCCTTGAGCTGAGCAGCTTCCTCTGCCATGCCCTGCTGCACATGATTTACTGCCTCATTTGGATTCAAAGCAGTAGAGTTGGCTGATCACAGTCTGAAACTCTGAAATCAGTAAAGATCAGCAGGCCTTTATGATTTTCATATTTTCCTTAATTTTATACCTATATCTGTATAATAGATATATAAAGGAGTGTCTAACAGCTAATTAATATCAAAAATTCATTGGTTTTATTACTAAAAAATTGATATGATATTTATTATGTCATTTACTAATGATTATACAGAAAGTTTCAGAAATGGAAAAGTAAACACTGAGAAACTGAAATTCTACTATTCCTACTATAATGACTATTCCAGTGGCACTGAAGACAAAGCATTCTTACTTCACATTTATACCTAGCCACAAGTTCATTTATTCACTGAAGTAGACTATACAAACATGATGATGTACATTGAAAGTATAGCCCCTCCCCCCCATTTGGATGATCCTTTATGAACCACTTGAGCTCATCAAGAGGATGAGCCCACCATACGATCCTGCTGTTCCACTCCTGGGTATCTTTCCAGGGGATTTAGAATCAGCACATTATAGTGACACAGCAAGATCTATGTTCATAGCAGCTCAATTTACTATTGCTGGACTATGGAAACAATCCGGATGTCCCTCACTGGATGAATGGATCCAAAAACTGTGATACATATATATGATGGAATTTTACTCAGCAATTAGAAACAAAGATATTGCAGCCTTTGAAGGTAAATGGATGGCTATGGAAGAAATTATACTGAGTAAAATCAGCTTAACCCAGAGAACCAAGGGTCAAATGTCTCCACTCATCTGTGGAGGTTGGAAATAGACCCTGGCCATTGAGAAAGGAGGTCTATTATCATGTGTTAAATCCAGATAAGGTGTAATGTTATACAGTCTAATACTTTTTTAGAAGTATTGTGGGTAAGGGAAGGGAGGGATACAGGTGGGAAATTGGTGGGGGGGGCACTCCTGGGGGTAAATCTAGTATCCAGAAACTATACACATTTTCTATTATTTTGTTAAAAATTTGTATGGTTGTTCAAAAATAAAAAATTTAAAAAGAAATAAGAAAAAAAAAGAGAAATGTACTTTTCTTTAAACATGTCATCTGGATTTACATATCACCCTCAAAGACAATTTAAGTTATGATAAGATAACCTGTAAATTCTGAAGTAAAACTTATGATAACTGCTTCTTATTTCATGAGAAATACAATATCCCAAACCATAAAATTCGTATCTAATAACAGAGAAGTGTATCCATGTACAACTACAGGGACTCAAAATGTATTGTTAGTATGCTTTTCAAATGCAATAATTTTGAGAAATCCACGTAAATTTAGAGAGATGCAAATCATATGAGAAAAACAAGATGTGAAAATGCTTGCTTAGCATGACACCATTGGAATTTAAGAGACTTTCCCAATGCTTCCATTAGTATACTAGCATTTCTACTGAATGAAGGAGAGGATCTTAAATTGTCCTCTACTTTTTATTTGTATCTATAAAATAAAAGCTTAAATACATCTTACTAGTGAATACCTGCTCTTCAAATTATCTTCAGACAAGGACCTTTCAGACTGGATGTAGTACTTTACAATTTATTCATTTCACAACAACTGAATCTGATAATACTTCTCATTATTTGAGGTTAAAAGAGCTTGAATACTCCCAAGACGTTGGAATTCAAATGTATGAGCCTGAGTTTAGACAGGTATTTAGACACAGTAACTATTTCAATAACACCTAGTTTGCTTTTATTAGATACAAGCAAAATAATGTTATTTCCCAGCTCTTCCCTCATGTATTTCTTTTAGAGTTTATTCCCCTTGATACATATGCAAGGTTTTGTTCACAAGAGTGTCTGCTTGAGTATTATATAAAAGAACTGAATTGTTGAACATGAAAAGTAGTTAATATTACCATTAAACATTTATGTCATAAAAATATGGGATGGACATATATGTTTTTTAGGTTGATATAACTTCATTTTCTTTTTTTCCTGCTTATGGTTTAAATTACTCATGATGCTTTATTTCAATATTTTCCCCAGAAACCAAATATAAAAATAGCAACTGAAAACTATTTTAAAATTCATTAAAAAATTCTGTACTCTGCGAAGTGGCAAATAAGATGCACCAAAATATTATAGAAAATCAGTTGTGCTCTACAAAAATAAAACTAAAAATATTTCACATAATAAAATGACTATTGTTAAATGATGTTTATTGTATTTACAACCATCAGGAAAACTGTACTCAGTTTAGTAAATGTATGCTTCCCAGATGTGATGAAACACTGCACTCTGAACAACTTAACATGGAAACTTTGAATTTTCATAGCCTTGTCTGGCAAATAGTTTAGGAAATAAAGCCTACAAATTACCCTTGGTTCTTATCTTAGTAGAATATTTTCTCCATAAATGTGAGACTCAAATGGTATTATCTTTATTAAGAGTGAACTAGAAATAAGAGTATGTGAAAACAAAGAAAATAGACTCTCAAATTTTGGCACAAGGTGGAAAAAATATTTAAAATTTATAATCATAAAGCATCCTTCATAAAGCTTTCATTATTATCCATACTGCATAGACTGTATAAAATTTTCAGGTAAAGTAGAAAATACTTTTATAACAGATATCAAAAAGTTGTAACAATAATAGTTTTCCTGGTTACATGTGCATTAAAAATTTACAAAACACACAAGGAAACACAAATATGAGCAAAAGAAAGCAAGAATAATTGTTAGAAATAACATACCAGAAAATATTTTAGATGTTAAAGTATTCATACAATATATAATAATCATATTCTATATTTTAAATGTATTTTGACATTTTATTATGAAATACTTAGACTGAAGTTGCAAACATAGTGAAGAAAACACCCACATAAGCAATTTCATTGAATAATAACATTTTAAAAAGTTATCATATGTCATCAAAAGAAAAACAATGATATTGTTATAACACTATTACTAAACTACAGAGCTCTTTAGATTTCATCAATTTTTACACACACTCATTTTTTGGTTTATGAAATTTCATCACATGTATAGATATTTGTAACTCTCATCCCAATAGGATGCAGTATTCCTGAAACCTCTACAGTCACCCACTTTTCTGACATTATACCCAGAAATATTGTTCTGTTCCTAAGCACTCCGATTTTTCTCACTGAAGCAATGTTATATAAATGCAATCGTGAATATGTAACCTTTTAATATCATACAGAAAAGCCACAGATTCTCTATGCATTCACCTAGTCACTGAAGAACATTTGAGTAATTCTCACTGTTTTGGCTTCTGTAGTTAAAATTGCAAAGACCATTTATATGCACGCTATTATGTGAAACACATTTTTTCATTTTTCTAGAAAATTTACCCCAAATTCGGATTGCTGATACATAATAAGTGTATGTTCAGCTCTTTAGGAAACTGCAAAACTATTTGACAGATTTGCTGCACCATTTACATCCCCAACCACAAAGCATGAAAAGTCTCATTGCCCCTTACACTCACTAGTACTTAAAAGTATCAGTATTTACTACTTCAGCCATTCTTTAAGATTTGAAGTGATGTGTCATCAGAATTTTAAGTAGCATATCTTAGTGGTTAATAATAGATCCTCCTCATATGCTTTTTTGTTACCACAAATACTCTCAAAATGTCTGCTGAAGTCTTTTCTACATTTTCTAATCCAATTGATTCATTGTCATATATTATATATATATATATATATATATATATATATATATATATATTCTGGTTACAATTCATTTTTCCTTTGTGTGACTTAAAAATATCTAGTTGAATCTCCATTATCAAATATCTTTGAATAAATAATTGCTAGCATAATTTATAGTTATTTAGGAGGTCTAGGTAAAACCAATTTGTGTATGCTTTCCCAAAGTTTAAAGACAATGATTATATGATTAGCCAGCCAATACTTTTGCAAATCAGTTGAATAATTTCATTCAATATTTTAAAAATAGCATTCAATATATCCCTAAATATTTGTAATTTTTAGTAGCAACCATTTGGGGATTTTTTTTCTCCTAAGAAACACTTTAAAACTTAGTTTGCAATGTTAAAACAAATGATCAACCATTTTCAACAATTTACTTTTGAGTACATGGGTTTCTCATTACTGCCATTGATAAAAATGTACTATAGGGATATAAATGATGCTGAAGCCAGTCTAAATCTAGCACCAAAAAATGCTGATTCATAAGTAGATGAACTATTTGATAAAGAATAATATGCTGACACACACAGTAAATGACAAATTTTCAACAAAAGTTTCATTTTACTCATATTTTTATACTCAAATTTAGTGTTTTATTTAAGGGATGCTATAGCTATACCATATAGCTTTTAAAATTTAAATTGCAGATATGTAATATCCATATGTTTGCTATTTAACATAGTTTGATTACTTTAATAACCTAGTTTCTAGAAGTAGAAATAAAAATAATTTTACTCTTTAGAACAGAATATTTTATTAAATATACCATATTAATATTTATTAAATTTTTAAAATTTAGTTGAAAATTAAATTACATCAATTTCTTGAGGCTTATTCATCCATATTATCTTTACACACACACCTTGATGGAAAAAATGATTCCAATGCTTTTATACTATGATAGTTCACATTCCTACCACCAAAGATAAAACATGCCTCATGAAGCATATCATGATGAATATGTCACATGTAAGACATATGCTTCAAAAGGGAATGACAATATTTAGTGAACTCAAATTAGAATCAGACAAAATTGAATTCTATTACTTTCTGGTGATCTCAAGAAACATCATCATGAAGTGAAAGATTCTTTACATTACTTCTTATCTTATTTTATCCCCTTAGAGAAAAATTTACTAATCTGAATAAATACTCAAAATAACCAATGGTACACAATGCATTGCTTCATATAACTTAATTTTACTCTTAATTTTTACAAACTTCCACAAATACTTAATTTGTCCTAGCGGATATTAAGTGACAACTCATCCAGTGATTTTCTTAAGCAGAAAGTTAAACAAAATAAGACAAATGAATGAACACCAGAGAAACTGCACTATGAAATGAGACCATGGATTCTATTTATTTATTTCACTCTCCTATTCTAGAGGACACAAACTGTTACTGTCCCTAGAGAATGTTCTCTGTATAAGCTTTGAAATGTCAAGTTTAATTAAGACAAACTGTTCTTTTTAGCCCAACAAAATAATACATCTTTCAAAATAACTGTCTCTTGAAGTTAGAGGACACAAACAGTCTATCTCAGTTGAAACAACTCCTTGTGAGAAGTTAGTTGTCAACTGCAGCATGGCTCCAACTTGGTCTTTCATTTAGCCAGTGTCCAATCATTGCCCCAGCATGACTGGTTCTATAGATGGCTACAATCACAGCAAATTTATAAAAATCAGAGTATCCAAGAATGAGAACCCAGTTGCCCACTGCTAGTAAATGTAAATAAAACGAAATTGCTTGTGATAGAATCAATTGAAGTTAAAATTGTAAACTCACAAGTAATTGTAATAAAATATCTATTGAAAAAAAGTAAAGTAAATGCTGCCTAACATTTCACTGAATTTTTCATTTAGCTGTCATGGGTGCATATTATCCTTTAGACATGGGGGAGTTCATTAGTTCAGAGAACAGCCATGCATCACATTTTTATAGAAAATGTGAAAATGTGCAACTCTTTTATAATTTCATGGGTGGTTTATCAAAAAAGCATACGTACTGATATAATACAAAAATATGTGTGAAGTGTATTATACCCAGTGCCTGACTAGGTGCAAATATTATCCAAAACATTTCAATTTTCTTATTAAAATTTACTGAGCATCATTGTTCAAACAGTGAGCAAATCAGTGTTTCATGAATAAATATTTCCTTACTTTCATTATGCAATTACATAAACAGCTAAGAAAAAGTTCTGACAAGCAGGTGATAAACCATTGTCTTAGATTTAGAGATATCTGATTTTCCATATACATGCCAATTATAGACTGTTACCTTAGCAGATAGTAAATGAACTTTTAATCATAAGTATTACTTTATGATCATATTTGTAGGTACTGTGGACTTTATGATTATATATCAATTCTAATTCATTTCATAATCTAATTATGTTAAGTGAACATGTTTGAAACTCCTTAGACTTGAATATATGTTTGAAACTTTGGAGGATAGTCTTTTGAAGGTATATGTATATAGTTGACCTAAATTCATATTCACTTTTCAGTTTTGAAAAATTTATGTATTTTCTCTCCCTTTTTGCCTCTGTTTTATACAACTTTCTCTAATTTTCCCTTCCTGCACAACCTTATCTATCGTTCAAGACTAAAATTAATTGCAACCTCATAAATATACCTAAAAGCTAAAGAGAGAATTATTAGTTTCTTTTCTATGGTTTTCAAGACATATTGCTATTGGATTTGTTATAGCTCTTATTCTATTGAATTATGGTAGGATAAATATGTATCTACATTCTAAGATTACTGACAGTTTTTCAAAGGCAGAAAACAGATTTTGTTTTTAAAGTCTTGGTTTCTAACAACTAAGAACTGTTAAAATATTTGAACTAAGTTGAATGGAATGGAAATATCATGTACATTAGTGCAATATATACGTATTATTACTGTAAGTGTAAAAGTTGGAGGAGACCATCCATATTACTTCCTTTTATCTCTTCAAGACTGATGCAAATTCCTGACAATTAAGGAATGTGACCAAACCAGATTAGAGTTTAGGTGTAGAAATCATGTGGAACACACTGTCATATATTATGAACTTGATCCCCTTCTACGCAGAGGAATGCATGGAAAAACATTGTCATAGAACACAAAAAAAATGTTACCAGTCTTCATGTAGAAATTTTGAACTTTTTGGATAACTATATGGCATGAAAATAAGCCAAAAAAAAAAAAGAAAGAAAGAAAGAAAAGAAAGGAAGACAGAATGAATTTTTGGCTTAGTATTCTTCTCTGGACTAATGGACAATAAGTGATTTTTGGACCATGGATAAACCAAAATTGTGCACATTCTAACTCACTCTGTTAATCCTATATTTGGTGAGATTATATATGCTAAGGTATATGCTATTTTTCATGTTTTTTCTCATTTCTTCTTTATAACAATTTTATGAAGTACATTTGCAGATGATATAATTGAGGTTTATAGTTATTAAACTCTGCATTTACAATTGATCAATAGTCTCTGAAATTTGAAAGCCTGCACATTTAACTATTCAGTATTACTTTTTTAAAAGGAATTTTTTGCTGACTATTCATATTAATGACTGGTGTGATTCGCCATTGTGCTAAAAAGGAAACATTCAATCTGCCTTTAAAATACCTTCATAACTAGAGAATATTTTATTTATTTTTTAAAAAGAGAGAGAGAGAAGGAGAGAGGGAGAGAGAGAGAGAAAGAGAGAGAGAATCAATTTTATTTATTTTTTCATCTGGCTTTTGTTTTTCCAACACTTAGCTGTGTATGTGGTGGTATGGTTTGAACCTGGATCCTTGAGCATGCCAGGCAAGCACTCCAACCACTGAGCAACAACTTCAGACCCTAGAGATTGCTTATTTATTTACTTTTTCAAGATAGAGATAAAGAAAGAAAAAGAGAGAATCAATTTTATTTAGTTTTTCATCTGGTTTTAATTGCTCTAATAATTAGTTGTATATGTGGTGCTGAGGTTTGAACCTGGGTCATCACACATGTGAGGCAAGCATAATACTGCTGAGCTACCACTGCAGCCCCCTAGAGATTATTTCAAAGCTACTAAATTTTCCAATTTAAATTATATTGATCCAAAATATAAATAATAAGTTAAAATGAATAAAGTTAGAATATTTAAAATTAAGTAACTGATGAACATTAAGATATGCACATCGAAAATAGTCACTTGAACAAATGTGGTCCATTTCCCCTTGGGCTTACACATGAGCATAATTCCATACAATAAGAATCACATGATCAGTTCAGTCTTTAGCTAAAACTTATAAGCTATTTTTCAGGTCTGACCCTAAGCAATAACAAAGGCTTTCCCTGACAGGCCTCATGGAAGAAGTTGCCCTCCCCATACCAAACTTGGAGCGCAGCCAGTATATTGAATGGAGTTGCAGTCAAGGACTCACCCTTCATGACAGGTCATCCTTTCACATATTTGCACCACTATCCATGGCAACCTACCTTCATAGTTATCTGAGGCTTTGAGAGGTACCTCTGCAGAGACCTTCTTACCAAAAGGAGGGGGGACTTAAAGTCACTTTTTCCCTCTCTAACTTAATACTCATAATTTTATCTTTCTTTTCCCTTACTCTTTCCCTAAATTCAGAGTCCATAAACCTATTTAATCCTTTACTGCAGATTAAATCAGGGCTCCCGCATCAGTAAGCTGACTCCAGCATCTGTGCTGATTTTCTTATTGCTCCACTGGTATGCCATTTGAATGGAGGAAATAGAACACAGGGAGTCACACTCTTGGTTGAGCTTCTTGCTTTGGCCATTCAGTAAGGGAATAAATACTTAAATATCTCATTCTTGATTGGTTGTTTACTCAGTTATTCCAGCACCTGCTAGCTCAGCTCTTTCTTCCAGCTCAGCTGAGCTCCTGGTACTATGTAATAGTTTGACTTCATTTTACCAAGTTTGGTTGTTTATAACTTCTAAACCTTACTCCTCTCTCTTCTCTTCTGGCCCATATCTGGTCAAACTGACAAGAAGCACAGGTTCCTCCCTCCTATGGAGCTAACAGTAGATTAGAACTACTCAAACTCTGTGTGTAGAAGCCATTATCCCATCTTTACCCCCTGATCACAATTAATTAAAGAGCAATTTCTTCATTTTCCAGTTATTTTAAAACTTTGGTTAGAAAGATTGCCTGTTCTCTCCAGAAAGCTTCATATATAAGTGATAAAACTTTTCATATCCCTCATGTGTGTGCATGCGTGTGTGTGTGTGTGTGTGTGTGTGTGTGTGTGTGTGTGTGAAAGGGAGAATCATTGGTCTTATCAGCCAACTCAAATTTTGAGTAGGGGTGCATCTTCTTTTTAGAATAGTGAAACTACAATATGAAGAATAAGTGAAATGAGTTAACTTCCTGAGATTCTAGAGATGCAAGATGTTCTTCCCAGACTATGTATATCATAGTGTAAATGAGACATCATTGCAAAAGAGAATTATCCAGGTAATGAAGCAAGAGTATTTTAGGAAGATTAAATATACTTGAAATATATTTAAATATTTGAAAAATCACAGAGATAAGGCAGAACATAGTCCAAAGATATTTGAAATACATTTTAAAAGAAAAATAAAAGAATATTATCATTATTTCAAGTGCATGAACTTATTGGGCAGAAGAAAAGATGCAACCTAAAATTCTGGATGGAATAATATCCTGGTTGAGAGTTCCAATTTATGAGATATGAAATATTTGGTGTGCTTTTTATGCTTTCTACCTCACTGAAATTTTGTATTTGTCAACCAAAATCTGAGTTAACACATATTGTTGTACATGAGGAGTCTTCTTTCTTTTTTTAAGGCTGAATACTAATCTGTCATGGAAAAATGCCATATTTTCCTCAATCATTCATTGATAGATACTCGCTGATCATAATCATGGCTATTTTGAATAATTTTGCAATGAATGTTGGAAGGTCTATATCTGGTGTCCTTAAAATGAAGGAAAAGGGCTAGAGTAGTGGATCAGTGTTGACAGTGCTTGCCTGGCATGTTTGAAGACACAAGTTCAAACCCCAGCACCATGTACACAACAAAGTGACAGAGCAACGAAAGCCACATGGAAAACAAAATAATAATTGATTCTTTTTCTTGATTCTCTCTCTATGTCTCTCTCTTAAAAAAAAATACCTCATGAAAGCACAGAGAATAGACCATGTGAAAAGAAACCAACACAGCCAGCACCTGAATCATAGATTTCTGAGCCCCAGAACCCTGAGAAAATATCATTTGCTGTTCAAGATACATGGTCTGTGCTCCTTTCTTATGGGAGCACAAGCTGACCACTAGAGATGTAACTGGCCCAAGATACAGGAGAAGGAGAACTTGATGAGAAGAACCATGCAGCATCGAAAAGTCAGGTAAGAAAACAACAAAAATATCTAATTACTTTACAATTCATCATTTAGTGTGTAATCTCATAAATTATATATCTAACAGCATCCTAAATAATGAGAAAAGAAAGAATAACAATTAGATATTATACTTAAAATATCACCTTTTCACACCCATTAATAAAATACTAATGATTAATAGCTGCTAATACTACAGAAAGCCAAGGAAAACAAAAAGTCATATGCCTTAAGATTAAAAAACATTCAATAGTATTTATAATGCACTCTTTCCCAAATCATCAGAATATGAATTTTGTCTAGTTTCTAGATTTAATTACAAACTTAAGGAAGTAAAGAAAAATATAAAATATGTTAAATAATATTTTGATAATATAATCAGAAAAATGCAGACAATGAATAAATCTACCCAGCAATTAGCCAGCTTCATTAAAAATTTTCAGTTATACGAAGAAAAGAGAGGAATTTAGATAAAATGTTATTAAAAACCTTCCAACAAAGATAAACCCAGGACAGGTGGATTCTCAGCTGAGTTCTTCCATATCTTTAAAGAAAAACTTATGCCAATCTTGCTTAAATTATTCCATATAATAGAAAAGGAGTGAACCTTGCTAAATTCGTTCTACAAATCCAGTGTCACCCTGATACCAAAACTAGACAAAATACAACAATGAATGAAAGCTTCAGACCAATATCCTTGATGAACATAATTCCAAAAATTCTTAATGAAATATTGGCTAACTACATCCAAAACCATATTGAAAAGATAGTGTGCACCATAATCAGTTGGTTTCATCCCAGGGTTACAAATTTGATTCAACACATGAAAATTAATAAATATAATTAATCACATAAATAGAGTTAGAAAAGAGTCACACGGTTATCTCATTAGATGTAGAAAAAGCATTTGACAAAGTCCAGCAACCATTTACGTTTAAAACACTAGAGAAACAAGAAATAGAAGGAACTTAGCTCAACATTGTAAAGACTTATTACAAATCAAAGGCCAATATCATACTGAAAGGAGAAAATTTTAAAGCATTTTTTTCTATAAACAGGAACAAGACCAGAATGTCCACTCACTCATATTCAACATAGTCTTTGGAACTCTAACCAGAGCAGTAAGGTAAGAGAGGAAATTAAAGGGATACAAATAGGAAAAGAAGAGCTCAAATGATCTCTGTTTGCTGATGACATGATTCTATATTTAGAAAACCCAAAATCACCATCAGAATACTTCTAGAACGGATAAACAATTTAGTAAAGTAGCAGACTACAAGATCAACATACATAAATCAGTCACTTTCCTATACTATAAAAAGGAATCTGCTGAAAAGAAATTAAGAAAACTATCACTTTCACAATAACCTCAAAAAATAAACACATGGTTATTAACCTAACAAAGGATGTGAAAGATCTCTACACAATGGAAATGCCTCCCATCTTCTTAGATAGGCAGAATTAATATTAACAAAATGTCTATACTACCAAAAGCTTTATACAGATTCAATGCAATCCCCATCAAAATATCAATATCATTTACAGAACAAGAAAAAAAAAACAGTTCTAAAATTTATTTGGAAGAATAAGAGAATCAGAACAGTGAAAACAAGCCCAAGCAAGAACAGTGTTGCAGGAGGCATCATAATACCGGACCTAAAATTATACAAGAGTTATAGTAACAGAAACAACATGGTATTGACATCAAAACAGACATAAAGATCAATGGAATAGAATAGAACACACAAAAACAAACCATATAGATTCAGTAATTAGATACTGGACAGAGATGTCAAAAATATACATTGAGGAAAAGACAACCTTTTAAACAAATGATGATGGGAAAACCGGATATCCATATGTAGAAGAATGAAACTAGATCCCTCTCTCACCCTGCACAAAAGTCAACTCAAAATGGACCAAAGACCTAGGACTTAAGCCAGAAATTCTGCAATTGCTAGAAGTAAATGTAGGCTCAAAACTCCTACATATAGGCATAGGACTTAAATTCCTTAACAAGATGCCTAAAGTTCAAGAAACAAAACTAAGAATCAATAAGTAGGATGACAACAAATTAAAATTTTCCTGCACAATAAAGAAAACAATCAAAGGCAGGAAGAGCAAGTCTACAAAACTGGGGTAGATTTTTACCATCTGATCTTAGGGTATTAATATCCAGAATGTATGTTTTATTTTATATTATTTTATTTAAGAGAGAGGGACAGTGAGAGAGACAGAGAGAGAGAGAGAAATAAAAAAATCAATTTTTCATTTCAGTTTTTCATGTTTTCATTGCTCCACACTAAGTTGTGTACATGGTGCTGGGGTTTGAGCCCTCTTACTTGCCCATGCCAGGCAAGTGCTATAACTGCTGAGCCACCGCTCCAGCCCTAATATCCAGAATATATAAAGAGCTCAAAGAACTTCACACCAAAAATCAAGTAACCTAATTACAAAATGGGCAAAAGAACCAATCAAACACTTATCAGAAAAAGAAATAAAATGGCCAAAAAGTATTTGAAAAAGATGTTCAATATATCTAGCAATCAGAGAAATGCAAGTCCAAACTACATTGGGAATTTATCTCATTCCAATCAGAATTGCAATGATAAAGACTACAAATAATAACAAGTGATAGAGTATGGGCAAAAGGTACAATCATACATTGTTGGTTGCACTGCAAATTATTATAATGACTTTGGAAAGCACTATTATGCAGATTCTTCCAAAAATAGGAAATGGAAACACTATATGACTCAGCTATCCCACTCCTTGGTATATATCCAAATATCTAAAATCAGCATACTCTAGGGAGGCAGACACATCAATATCTATAGCAGCACAATTCACAATACCCAATCTGTGAAATCAACCTATGTGACTATAATTATTTAGATATGAAGTATCCCCTCGTATCTAAATTAATGTATGAGACAATGAAAGAAAATTTAGAGATGAAATGATTGGGCTATGAGAATCTTCAACTAATCAATGCATTGATTCCGGAAAGGAATGAACTGTGTGCTAAGTGGTGGCAGGCAAAGTATAGCTGGAAGAGGTGGTCATTGGAAGCAAGCCATTGGAGTATATATTTTGCCAATAGTGAGGAACTCTCTGCTATCTGGTGTGATGCACAACTCAGTGATGGGAAAAAAAAGATGAAAAATAAAATCTCTCTTTAAAATAAATAAATAAATAAATAATGAGATATCGCAATAAAAATAAGCTCTTCCAGATTTCTAGATATTCTTGGAAATGGTGAATATGAGTGTATCATTTTTAGTTTATATAATATCCTCAGAAAATGACTAAGGTCAAGACTGACAAGGGATGCAACAGTAAATGTCACTTTAATTCTAATGATTTTCATACACAAAAGAAACGTAAAAAGGTATCTAAACTCAAATTAAAAGAAAGTCTTCAAGTATATTTTATGTTAAATTTCTACAATTTATAACCAATTTCAGAAAGTAAAATGTAATTTGCATTGCAAATATAACTCATTTTAATTTTCTTTTTCTTTTCTTTTTTTTTTTTAAGAGAGAGGGACAGTGAGAGAGAGAAAGAATCAATTTTATTCAGTTTTTCATGTGGCCTTCGTTGCTCAGACACTGTGTATGTGGTGCTGGGATTTAAACCCTGTACTTGAGCATGCCAGGCAAGCGCCATAACTGCTGAGCCACTGCTCCAGACTCCATTTGAATTTTCTTAACCTAGAATTCCAAAAGTGCTTCTTTCTGAATTCCTATGAACTTCACCTAAGTCTTAATAAATATCCAACTGTATGAATCTAACACTATTTCAGCCAACTTGGTTTATTTTTGCTCTCATAAATCCTATAAAGAGCACCTTCTGTCCTTTTGTCTCAATTATCGACTTTATGTAGGATCCCAGTCTCTAACTCAAATCACTGAGATGTGCTAAGAAAGCCATTTATACCTTCTGAAGTTCACAAACTACAAAAATCAAAGAAACCAGATGCAGAAGAGCAAGAACAGGCTAGCTTTTGGTGAATTCTGTCCTTTTTTAAAAGTGCACTCTGAAGAACTGTAGAGGTCAGTTGTGATTTTATGGCAATTTATAGATTATCTTTGAAATTTGGAAATGACCATTCTGTTGAAAGGTATTATCAGAAGTAACTGTGAGGAACAGACTGACACTGAAATGAAACTCACAGATGTTATTAGACACACACACATGCTCACACACACTCAAGTGTGGTGCAAAAAGCCAAAACAATTAACAATGATGGAATATAATTGTACATGCAAATTGAAAACACGGATATTCCAGGATAAAGATTTAATTAGGGACTGATTGATAAAGAATTCATGACTGATTCCTAACTGCAGTTTATCTCATGTGTATCTTTTTGTAGGTACCTTCTAAATACAATAGTGTGGTGGAGAATACGTGTCTCTAGCATGTGGCTAACATCAAAACTTTACACAATATTTCCAATTGTATGATGTTTTCTTTGCTATCTGTAGCTTAGTGCTCTTGCAAATATATTCTAAGGCTACTAAGAGTACTTGTCTCAGAATATTATTGTAGGATTTTTTGAGACAATCCCCTCAATATTCTTAAAAATATAAGGAGAAAAAGACTTTAAAGTAAGAGCATTATCTGCATGGTGTGGCACAATCAACAAATAGTGCAATAAAAATATTGCCATAACCAGATTCAGTTCACAAAATTTTATACAAGAATTGAAAGTATAATTGCTTTCAGTTACTTCATCTTTATTTCTATAAGATGCTGTAGATTTAGATTAATTTATATTTGAAACTTCATTTTAGGTTTTCATCTAAACTTTGGCTTTAAATTACAATCTACAAAACTAGGAAAAAACTTCACCTTGTTTATATTATTAGTGTGCACACTTGTGCATATAAATATTCATATAAATGTATTAAATGTAAATACATAAACATATCTCATAAATATAGTGACCATTTACAATTATTAAATTGCTTATGCTCTTTTCTTATCTGTTATTTTTCAATTGGAATTTGCAATAAGTAATCAACACTGCAGTGTCTTTAACAATAATATATATATTTAAATTTTGTTTACTTTATATATAGCTTTTGCAATACACATTCATATTAGATATGATGGACAAATTCTAAGACGCAACATTCTTAAAAGTGTTAGAAATTACTCCATGAAATTTAAATATTTTTAATACAATAATATTACATACCACTTCAAATTCATTTTCAAATAAGTTACTATAATAATACAAGCAAACACTGCACAAATTGTAGGTTCCTTGCTTTGAAGAATTTTTGTCTTTACAAAATAAAAATAATATTTGAAAGATATATATGTATATAGTCATATATGTATATATATGTGTGTGTGCATGTACATACACTTATTTCAGGTTTTTCACAATTATATGTAAATATCTGTATTTCTTAACTATCTTGGAAGTTTATCAATATTTTCCAAAATTAATCTGGAGGGCCTGCAAACTGTCAGGTCCAGCTTATTTTATGTATGTTACAATTTTCAGTGGTGTTTGGCTGACACTCATGCAACTCTAAACATCACACATCTCACCAGATGATAATAGAAAAGTGCCTATTCAATTTTACTCATTTTAGAAAGGATATAGCCCATTTGAGCACTTAGAGTGTTTGGCAGGAGCATTTGCCCTTTTTCCAATGCATGTTTGTAAATGTGTGATAAGTGAGCAGATGTCATGGAAACTGCTCCAACAGTAGGAAAATTCTCAGTCACCTGGGTTGTATGGTTACCAGAAAAAGGAGAACCCAGAACATAAAGGTAAGTTCAACTAAACCATCTGGTTTGCCTAAATACTCAATTACTGAAGTCTATAGGTCTTCAGTCTTGGCTTTCAGCATGCACAAATACATTTGATAAATCTGTGAATGCTATAAACTCTTCTGTTGTGAATGCATACACATACACACTTTCAGTGTTAAGTTTTATCAGTCTTCTTTGGGAATCAGGAAACTAGAGTTAGGATAAGTTAATTAAGTTGTCAAAGATCACACAGATTTTCTGTAGAATTTAAATCCAGGTTTCCCTATTGTTGAGTCCTACTGCTGTCTATGGGCTGGCTGGCATTTCATCTTGATTCTATCAAAGCAGTACTGCTCAAATGAATATTTTATTCTGACAAGGTCAAATCTGATTTTTTTTTTAGCCATACCCTTATATACCACATATTTCAGCTCATAATTGTACCATTATTTATTTTCAGTGAACACAGTAAATTCAAATACAAAAATGTGATTGGTATTTTTACACATTCCTAGAACACAGATCTGGGTTTTCTTCTGATAATTATATGGATAACTACAATAAGATTTATAAGAACTGTATTAATTTTTAGCTTCCATATAAAGCATGTAAATATTTGTATCTTTTTTTTTAAACAATTTTATTTAGTTTTTCATGTGGGCTTGGTTGCTCCGAGACTTCACTGTGTACTTGGTGCTGGGGATTGAACCCATGTACTCGCGCATGCCAGGCACTGGGGTTTGAACTCTCATACTTGTGCATGCCTGGCAAGCACTGTAACTGTTGAGCCACCACACCAGCCCCAAGTTTTGTGTCTTTTTTTAATAAAGCAGAAAGATGAGGATATTTGTCCATTTAACCTGAAAAGTAGCAGAGCGATGTAACCTTCACTAAAAAGCAC
The DNA here is from genome assembly GCA_004027875.1 of Aplodontia rufa. Taxonomy (NCBI): domain Eukaryota; kingdom Metazoa; phylum Chordata; class Mammalia; order Rodentia; family Aplodontiidae; genus Aplodontia; species Aplodontia rufa. Next base: position 109,167 of record PVKS010001811.1, read on the forward strand.
AGGCTTTAAAATTTGACACACTTAGGTTTGAATTCAGCTGTGTAACATTAGCCAAAATATTTTAAACCCCTGTGCTTCAATTTTCATTATTTCTATAACAAATACTAATTTCATACGGAGTAGTAGGCTCTGTTAAGAGCTGTAGTTGAAAAGGCTCATAGGACATGGCCTTTGAACTGAAAATCTTGTAAATTTTGTGCTTATCAAGGCTGGATATCTCAAATGTACCTGTGTGGGGTAAAATCAGAAAAGATTTTATAGAGATATGAGTAATAAAAAAACTTTCGGGCATTGATCAGAAATCGGTGAAGGAGCAGGTACACGGAATGACAGGATCACAAAAGTAGTGTAAAAGGTAAAATGAATGGAGGGAAAGTGATTCCTGAATTGCTGTATTCCTGTTTTGCTTTAGAAGAAATACCCTTAAGTTTTCTGGGCCCCCAGAGCACTACATTACAATAAAGCTATTTTGGACAGTTATACTGATTGAACTCTGACAAATGTCATCCTTATAAGGCAGAGAAGAACTAATTTTTGAAACTACTGTAAAGAATAAAAAACTAAGATTCAGATGAATATGTTGTACATTCTCAGTAAAAAGATAGAATTTCTTGAGGAGAAAAATTTAATCTTCTCAGCAATTTCCTTTGTAAGGTTAATTCCCAAGTATTTTATTTTTTTCTAAGATATTATGAATGGGACTGATTTCCTGATTTCTTCATCAGTCCTATTATTATTAGTGTATAGGAAAGCTATTGATTTATGGGTGTTGACCTTGCAGCCTGCTACTTTGCTAAATCTGTTTATACGTTCAAGTAGTTTACTGATGGAGTTTTTTTGGATCTTTCAGATACAGGATCACGTAATCAGCAAAAAGAGAGAGTTTGACTTCCTCTCTTCCTATTTTTATCCCTTTGATTTCTTTCTCTTGCTTAATTGCTCCAGCTAGGGTCTCAAGAACAATATTGAATAAAAGTGGTGAGAGTGGACAGCCTTGTCTTGTTCCCAATTTTAGTGGAAATGCTTTCAGCTTTTCTACATTTAGTATTATTCTAGCTGAGGGTTTAGCATATATAGCCTTTGCATAATTCAGAAATGATCTTTTGAACCCTATTTACTCTAGAGTTTTGAACATAAAAGGGTGCTGGATTTTATCAAAGGCCTTTTCTACATCCATTGAGATGATTATACGGTTTTTGTCCTTGATTCTGTTTAAGTGGTGAATTACACTAATTGTTTTGCGTATTTTGAACCAGCCCTGTATTCCTGGGATGAAGCCCACTTGATCATGATGGATTATCTTCTTGATAAGTTTTTGAATACAGTTTGCTAGTACTTTATTAAGGATTTTTACATCCAAGGTCATTAAGGATATTGGTCTGTAGTTTTCTTTTTTGGGGGGTTTGGTATCAGAGTTATGGTTGCTTCATAAAAAGTGGATGGGAGAGTTCCCTCCTTTTCAATTTCTTGAAATAATAAGGAGAGGTGTTAGTTCCTCCTCAAAAGTGTGGTAAAAATCAGTGGGGAAGCCATCAGGTCCTGGGCTTTTCTTCTTTGGTAGACTTTTAATTGCAATATGGATTTCAGTGCCTGTGATTGGGCTGTTTAGGAATTCAATATCATCCTGAGTCAATTTAGGGATGTTGTATGTGTCAAGAAATTTATCCATTTCTTCGAAATTATCAAGTTTGGAGGAGTATAGGTTTTCAAAATATGATCTTGGAACTGGAAATGCTATTTGGATGTACACCAACTATCTTTTGACCAAGAAGACAGAGGACAGACTAACAAGTAGTATAGATTAAAATAAAAGAGAGAAAGAAAGAAAGAAAGTCTGGGTTCCTGATAAGATCCTTGAGCACATTCCTAAAATCTAGGAGTACCAGGGTTTGGGATTTATAGTTCAAGGGTAGAACACTTACCTAGCCTATACAAGGCTTTGAGTTTGGTCCTCCACACTAAAAAACAAAACTAAACTAAAAAGAAAACCTTGCAATACCAATGTGCAGACCACATTTGCCAAAGCTAAGGGAAACCTACTCTTACATAAGTTTCCTATCTAGTTATTTAAATTATATTTGGTAGATTGTTCTTACTTATTCCATAGCAGCATGTAAGATAGAAAAAAGATAAAGCAAGCATGTTTGTAAAAATATGCTTCCATTCAAAGGGTCCCCAAAACATATCTTCTGTTTTTCAATGCTTGCACAGAGGGAACAAATTAGTGTCTTCTTTCAGGAGCAGCATGCAAAACAATACTTGATTTGAAACTGTTTTGAACAGTAGCAGCTGTCCAATTCCTTCTAGTTTGGTAGTGGTGGAAATATATGCTGTTGTCATCATTGGAAGCCATTGACTGTGACAGTCAGATGGACCAGGGCAGGGTTGAAAACTGCATGATGTAGGAAAACACCTGTCTAGGCAGTGGAGAAAGTGATAAATGAAAGAGTGGGAGTCGGGCACAGGGCTGAGTATTCCTGGTGTGGCAAGGATGTAGGTCAAGGGGGAACGCACTTCGTCTGTAAAGGGAAGATGGTAAATGGTGTATGGTTTCAGGATCAAGAGGCAAATTTAAGACTATTACGTAGGTGTCTATATGACAAGAATGAAACATGGTACTCCTTGATAGTCACACCAAATCTTTCCCCATTCCTAAACCCTGATAGGTATATAGTGTTATCAAATTGTGCTTATAATTTGCTTTTCCCTAACAACTAATGATATTGAACATCTTCATAATTTTGCATACCTTTTGATAAGGTATATATATATCTTTTGCCTAATTTTCATTGTTGTGTTTCGAGAGATCTTTCACATTCTACATACAAGTCATCTAGAATATGTGGTCTGCAATATTCCCTGGCACTGAAGAATTTTGCGTTTTATCCTTTAACAGGGTCTTTCATAGAATATGTGTTTATTCCATCATGTTGAGTGGATATTTATTTATTTAAACCAGGGATTGAACACAGGGAACTTAACCTTTACAAGTGAACAGGGAAATGACATTATGCTAGATATGTTTAGAGATCTTCACATTCTGAAATGCAGATGAAGATGATTCACACACACACACACACCACACACATATACAATCACACATACACACTTTACTCAATGACTTTTATGGGTTTTATTCCTTGCAAAAATAATTTGTAAAGAAGGTCAGAAAAACATTTTGTACCTATTGCTATAATTTCTCATAATTCTGAGACCCATGATCTCTATCAGCCAAAAATGTAGACATTACTAGTTTTCTAGCACTTATCCTATTCTGTGTAAAGGTTAGAGCACTGCTCCAGTTTCCATGATTCCTGCATCCTCTTAGGTTTGGATGGTCCCTAAGTTGGAAATCTGATGGAGGGCATGATAATTGTGATGTGGAAGGAGGAAATGATATCAATTTTTGGAACTTTGGGGCATCCTGGGAAATGTAAGAATGATTCCAAAAAAAAAAACAAAGTTATAGTTCATTCCTGAATTAGTAAGAATTTTGAAACATTTTGATATTTAAAATATAGGAAAACTAGGCTATGAAGAAATTACCACAGCTAAGGAGTGGAATACAATAGCACACACAGTTCTTTAGGGAGGAAAGGCTGATAGGAACAGTGCACATCAGCCAATCAAAATATTGCAGGACACAAGAGGGATTTAGGCCAACGTACAGATACAGAGTATCAAAGTCTACATTTTAACAAATCTTTCCAATAATTCCTAGCTGGGCAAGGAAAGCATTAAAATTAAAACAACTTATATCACTGGTAAGTTTAAGACAGAACAATATAAAAGAGTATCATATTAAAACTCAAGCAAAATCAATTTCTAGAAATAATCTGTTTGCACTTTACAGAACACAATTTCAATTCATTTTTCATTCTTATTCTATGTTTGAAGACATAGCCTTCATAATTACAGACCCAAAATATCATTCATGATATCAAATAGAGTTGAAGATTCAATAGAATCCAATTAAAATGCAACAAAACATGAAGGGGGATGGAGGGACAGGTATAAAATCTGAAGAGAAATAGATGATTTTATGGCAGGATAAAGAAAGATGTAGGAAGGTGAACTTCCAAAAGTATAGGAAGTTCTCTTTGGGAACAGAAACAAAAAGAAAAATCAAAGCAAATAAAATGTATTCACACTAGTTTGGTGGATGTTACATTTGCATATTGGACATGATAACTGGAACACAGTATCCAAAAGCCCACTAAAATCCAGAGACACTTTCTTCTGGCAACAGGAAGTATATGAGGAGGAACTGCACTCTGAACATGAATCCCAAAGCATGGAAATACTGCTAGGCATTTAAAATGAGGCTGGGCTTGGTAATTTGATACTGTGTTTTTGCTGAAGTCAACCAAAAGAGTTGAAAAAACATTTGACTGAAGGCTCCCAGAGTTAACCAGGAAAAGAAGAATTGTGATTCAAGTTCCTAGGTAGGTTAGCACAGAGATGCAAAGGTGGTATTAGTGTAACCCTGTGCACAAATGCTAATTTCAACAAGCAGTGTGGAAGAAGTAAAAGCTACCTGAGAAAAGCAGTATATCTAACCAAAACTTGGAACAAAGGAGAAGAAGAAATTTAAACAAGGTTTCAGCTCCAGAAGTTTCAGAGAAAAGGTGATGAAATTAGAATCTAATAAGCCAAGGAGTATATGTTGAATTTGACTTCTGTTTTTAAAATACCTAGGATGTATGCAGGTGCTTTCTTTATTCATTTAGCTAATCTTTCAATGAATACCTGAAAACAATCAGGGAAAAATGAAATATGTTTAACCACCAAAAGATTGTCTTTGGAAAACAAAGTATACAAACTTTGCAGGATTTTCAAATCTGCATCTATTCTATGAGCTTTTGTTGAAATTGTTTTTGTATGCTCAGTAATCAGTATTTAAAAGAGGATATATATGCCTGTAGTTGTACACTAGATTTCAAAAATTTATTCCCAAGAGAGAGAATATGCCATGTATCTCATTAGCATTTGATATTGATGATAGGTTGAGATGATAATATTTGAATATATTAAGATAAGTAAAATGCTATTACAGTCTAAAAGGAGGATCTACCAGTAACTAATTACTTCAATATTTCATTTACATTCTAGAATATATTAATTTAATTCTTTAACTTTTAATCTTTATTAAAAAATGTGTGTACACTATATTACCTATACATGTTTTCCTGTAGAAATTGCTAGATGACATGATGTGAGCACCTCTGTCTTGCTCTTTCTTTTTCTCTACACATACAGTTATAGACCTACTGAGCAGATGGCCTTTGGCTTGGAGAAAATTGGATCCTAGCATAACTTGCCAAATTTATTTTAGATTCAAATAGACTTTAGGATGCACAAATCATTAAAGCACAAGTCTGAGCCTGAAGAGGGTTTCCTTCAATATTTTATAGGAAGGATTTTGATCTATGATTTATCAGTCAACTGACAGCACTAAAAGCAGAGAGGGTTTTTCTTTTTTTCCATTAAGAATCAATTCTTCTGGTAAGATAGATTTTTATTTCCATCTTTATTCCACCCATTGAAAAAAATCTACTATGAGATATGTCAGTCAATTTGAGTGACCAGGTACATAAGTGGTGTAAAATATAGTAATTTTTAGGCTTGGAGGGGTATTGCAATGTTGCCAAATACATAAAAAATGCATAAATAAAAAGTACCAAGCACATTTTATGTTTGTAGGTGCTTTAGAATACAGGAAGCATTAAAGTAGAAAGCATTTTATATACCTAAAGTTCACTATTAGTTTTTATTTCATATACAGCTTGTCAGCTCATGTGTAGATTAGGAAACTTGGTAGACAAATATAATTATATATTTCTGAAAGATTTGTGCTTGTCTTTACAATATTTTGTTTAGTGTCATTTATTTTGTTATATTTTCTGATATATTGCAAGTCATGCAGGTGAGTGTATTTTTCATTCTTCAGCTATGTGTGACTGAATTTCAAGTAAATTTTTCAGTCAGTTTACATTGACTTGAAAAGTAAATATTATGGAAAAAAACTATCAAGTTTTATAAGAAGATATATTGCGCTACTATTTCTTTCAGCAAACAGGCTGACTACAAAAAAAAAAAAAAAAAAAAAAAAAAGCTTGAAGGCATAGAGATCCTGGAGGCTGCTGCTAAGCTTCAGGTGAATATCAAATAATTTGGGAATGATTTTCTCAGAGTAACATTTTTTTTTCACAAGAAATCATGAGTTTTAGATGCTCTTTATTCTTTCATAGTGCTTCTCTGGAAAGTACTAGTTTGCATGGAAATTCTATTATAATGATGAATTGGAATTAAAACTCAGCTACACCATGAATGCACAAAGACACTGCAAATAGTAGTCTTTAAATCAGGTTCTTCCCATTGTTTAAAGAAAGCACACTAGTGTCTTTTTTATGTAATGTATAAAAATACTTACCAGAAAGGTACAACTAATGCACTTATGAGTATTTCCCCAAATTATAGAGATATCACTACATTGCCCATATCAGGGAAATATTTTTAAACTTTGATGTATCAAGTCCCTAGGTCATTAGTTCCCTATCCTATAACATTGAGTTAAAATAGAGTTTTGTGCTACTGTCCTTTATGATAGTCTAAATATGGATGTTTTCTTTGGAATACAAGCAATTAAGTGGTATTTATTACTTCATTTATTATGGGAGCATCAATTGGTTTATAACATATTAATATGTGTCTTTAATGAAACTCTCTTCCATTTTCACATAGCTCCTTTTCCAAACACATATGTTGCAAGGCAGGACATACTTTATTGTCACTCTACTTTCCTTTGAAGGAAAGTTTCAAGGTAAAATCCTATATTATTTCCTCTCTTTAAATTGTTCCTTTGTGGCAAATTACCATGTTGATGATTACATGTGGCATATATGGTTGTATGTATACATAATAGAGTAAAAATATTAATATTTGATGTCTATGAGTGGATGGCTCTATGTGTAGCCAGGAAATATTTGTTGGTTCCAAATTGAAAAACAATGGTAAAATTCATGCGAAGATAGAGAATAAAAGTGTTAGGAAAGAAGATACTATTTAAAAATGTTTACACGCTTTTGTCTCTGATAGATATTTTTCTCATGTAATTATAGAGGTTTGTATCAGCTAGTTTTATCTATTTTAAATAACAATAAGGTAACAAAAAACAACTAGAAAAATGGCAGTATAAACTGCATAAAATAAAAAATGAGTTGGTGACATCAGTCAACTAGAACTCATTAAAAGAGAGTCTTTTCAATTAGATTGGGCATTGGTTTAGATATTTTACTTTTTTATTAAGGAGTTGAGTTATTGTACAATCATAAATATGTATAAAGTAATGATATAATATCCATTTGCTCTTAAACCAGAGTCACATTGCCCACATCCCACTCTCTTGATTCTTCTATATATTTTAAATCTTTTTATAAGGCAGAGGGACAGAGAGAGAGAGAAAGAGAGAATCAGTTTTATTCAGTTTTTCATATGGCTTTCATTGCTCTGACACCTGGTTGTGTACATGGTGCTGGGTTTCCCACCACGTCCTCACGCATGCCAGGCAAGCACCGTAACCACTGAGCAACCATTTCAGCTCATAGCTTAAATTTCTTAATGAATCATAGAACAAAATATTTTGAATGGGAATTAAGAATTATTTTTGCATTAGGAAAATACAAACTGGGTTGTAAATTGGTTGTATTTATAAGAGAGGATGTCCGTCCATATCAAGCAGACAATATTTCTGAAATACAAGTTGTAAGAGACTCCTGTGGTCTAAATGTCTGTGTCCCTCCACAATTCATATGCTAAAACTTAATCATCAACTTGATGTTTTAAGGAAGTGGGAGTTTGGGAGGTGATTAGTATAAAAGGACAGAGCCCTCATGGATGGGATCAGTGCCATTGTAGAAGAAGTCCCAGAAACTTCCTTGCCCCTTCTACCATGAAAAAACACAAAGAGAAGGCATTGACCATGACCCAGAAAATGGGCCCACACTTTTCAAGTTGTGCATTTTACCAGACTGACCCTGCACAAAAAAATTCTGGTCATGTCATCAATGACCAAATCTTTTAATCAATTAAATGTTCCCCATCACCTTCAAAATAAAATCAAGATAAGTTTCCAATAAGATCCTGTGCTACAGTTTGAATATCTCCTCAAAAATTCATGCCAAAATTGAATTGTCATCAAAACAGTGGTTGACACTGGAAGGGGTGATTTGGCCACAAGATTTCTGCACTCATGAATGGATTAATGTTGTTATGGAAGTGGTTAGCTACCACAGTAGTGGGCTCCTGGTAGAATATTTGGTCCCTATTTGTTCTCTATCTTTCAGAGCTCACTTGCTCTACTACCTTCTGCTGTGGGATAATGAGGCAGGAAAATCCTTGCCCAATTTGGCTGTCATGTTCTTGGACTTCCCAGTCTCCAAAACCACAAGTCAAATAAATCTCTATTGTTTGTAAATGACTCAGCATCAATTATTGTTAAAACAGCACAAAAGACATTAAAATATCCTTTCTACATTTATATTTTAATCTCTCACCAGTCCCATCTTTCCAAAGTAGACATTAAGTCATATCACTGCTTGCAAAACTGAAAAAAAATTAACATAGTCTTTGAGAAATTTTGTCTTTTGACTTGCTGTCCTTTTGGCTAGGGCTGCATTTATCCTTGCCCCATTTCTTCTAAGATGGTATTCAGGTGTGGTGTAGCTGGCATTGCCCTCTGAAAGATTTCAAATATCAAACACTCTTAGGCATGTGTGTGCTCTGTAGTAATGTGCACCTGCCTGTTTCTTCCTGTCTGACACTTAGTTAATTACATTTCACCCATCTCAGTGACTAAGTTTGCTGAAGACCAAAGGAAGTTGTTTATTGTGTATTTGTTTCACAGTTATTGTGGTGAATAGGAAGATGTGGATACTGAAGGATGGAAAGAGACAGTGAGGGAAAGGGAGACAGGTAAGGAGTAATGAAAATAACAGTGACCATGTTTTCTAGAAGAAATTCTATTATTGTATGAGAAAAGAAAACTAAATTAAGGAAAGACTGTTTGTCATGAAGTTAGGCAATTGTCTTTGGTGCCAACTCATGGGTCATGGGAACTTGGACAAGTACTGTAAGTCTCAGTGAATGTAGGCTATTATTCTCTGAAGCTGAAAAGCCAACATGTGGTCATCATCTTACCCAGGGTATGGCAAGGTCCATAGTTAATGATACTTGTATGTAGACTTCGTATTTTTTAATACAAAACAACCATCATGGGATCTTATTATTCCAAACTACAGCATAGTATTAGATTATGTGGTATATCTGTACATAAAATATTAATTTTATAATGATAAGAACATATGCCATGGGGCTGTAGTGGTGGCTCAGCTTTTACAGCACTTGCCTGGTATGTGAGAGTACATGAGTTCAAACACCAGCACCACAAAGACAACAATGTCTCAGAGCAACAAAATCCACATGAAAAATTAAATGAAATTGATTTTTTTCTTTCTCTCTCTGCCATGAGATTTACTCTCAATGAATTTTTAAGTACATGATATGGTATCCTTAATCATAGATGTAGATCTCAATAATATTAATCTTGCTTAATTGAAAATTTATGTTCATTGATTAGTAACTTCCCCAATCCCTGGAAACGACCATTTCACTCTTTGAGTTCATGAATTTAGTGACTCACATAAATGGAGTCATTTAGAATTTGTCTTTCTATGACTGACTTATTTCACTTAGCCTAATATGTTCAAGATTTCATATTGCAGAATGTCTTCTATTCAAGATCAAATGGCATCCTATTTAGGCACATAAAATTCATCTGATTTATCTAATTATATAAAGATACAACCTCCTTTTACAAAAAATCATGTGTTTAATTAGGTACACTATATGACTTGAAAGAGTATAGGAAACATAATAAAGCTACTAATTTCATTAATACATAAAATTTAAATAATACACAAAATGGGCCTCCATTTTCCATCATCTGATTATAATTGGCTTGATGCCCACTTCCTAACCCTGAAGGCAATATTGCATATATTTTTATGTGGTAGTGTTTCACTTCATTTGTAATTTCTTTCTTTCTTTTTCTTTTCTTTTTTTATAGAGAGAAGGACAGTGAGGGGGAGAGAGAGAGAGAAAGAGAAGGAGAGAATCAATTTTCTTTAGTTTTTAATGTGAATTTTATTGCTCTGACATGTCATGTACATGGTGCTGGGGCTTGAACCCACGTCCTTGCACACAAAGGGCAAGCGCGATAACTGCTAAGCCACCATTCCAGTCCATCATTTGCAATTTATTAACTGCTCAATTTTACTATATTAACAAATCAACACAAAATGTCAGTAGCTTACAACCGATGTCTATTTCTCTTATATTGGCTGAAGTCGTTGGCAACTCTACTCATTGCTCCATTTTTTTTTTCATTGCAGGGTGCAACAGAATTGCTATTGTGACATGCTGTCTTGCATCAAACCGAAAATGAAAAAACAGACAACAAAGTTGGAGTAAAGCTGCAAGGGCTCTCAAAGCTTCTGTTCAGAGTTGCCATACTGTCACCAAGAGGAAACACACAGCTAAGTCAATGGCATATATTAAGTATATGCTTCCTTCTCCTTCTACGGGATGACAATGTAGATTCATCAAAAGAAACTGACAGAAAATCCTTGGCTAGGGAATGGTGTAGTAAATTATCAGTAAATAAATTTTTTGATGCCACCAATGGTCTGATACCTATTATTCCTTCAATGTACTCTGTACAGCTTCATTAATTCCCTACAGCTTTCTATCCCCAGAATATATCCAACAGTTTAGAGAGTCCTCTGTGTGGTTTTTGTTTATTTCATTTCTACTCATTTGCAAACTCTTGCAACTTCCTACATGTGTACTCAACTCCCTCTAATTAATTTGACCCTCATAGGTGTCTTTATTTTCTGCATCAACATCTGGAATAGCAATACTACTCAAATATGTGCCAAGAACTCTGTAATCTTCTTTCCCAAACACTCCAGCTTATCCTCATTGAATTTGACTATTTTAGAGAACAGAAAAGGACTAAGTTAAGAATTGGTTTCCTGTTCTCCATGGACATTACAATTTAAATTATGATCAAGCCATTGAGAGCAAATTTTACTCCAGAACCACATATTACTAGGTTACTCTGATCCTCTTAAGTCATTTAGCATATGCTTTAGCTAATATATATTATATATATATATATATATATATTTATACATACATACACATATACACATTCACACACACACACACACACACACACACACACACACACACACATATATATATACATACACACACACATTATGAAGGATTGAGAAAGAATATATGTATACTTGGCATGAACCTGAACATTTTCTATTGCTGGAATATTTGATTAAAAACTCAGTTTTAAATCAATGACCATAGAATTATCTATCTATATGATATAAAACAGTAAGTGTGTATTTCCTTAACTACCAGCATTTTTAAGTGACACAGAGAGAATATCAATTTTATTTATTTTTTTCATCTTATTTTAGGTTTTCTTACACTTAGTTGTATATGCAGTGCTGGGGATTGAACCCAGATCCTTGTGCAAGCCAGACAAATGCTACTACTGAGCTACAACTCAGTATCAACATTTTAAAGCACTAGGAATAGTGCAACACAATTTTGAAAATTCTCAAAGCATTTTCAAAGTGGATGGAACACAAAATAGTATCTTTAGGTGTCTATCACTTATATTTTATTTTGGTTTAGATATGAAGTGTCTCCCAAAATGCCTGTGCTAATGAAGTAATATTCAAATGTGAAATGATTACATTATGAGAGCTGTAACCTAATACGTCCATCCTACTTTGAATGGACTAACTGGATAGTAAGCAAGGGAGATACAGCTAGAGGGGGAAGAAATGTGCCCCAGAAGGGTTCATCTTTCCTGTAGCCCCTTCACATCCTTCTCTCTGTTTCCTGGAACAGTGAGGTGAGCAGATTTCCTTCACTGCAGCTCTTCTGCCCTGATGTTACTTCCTCACCTTAGTCCTAGACCACTGAATCTGCCAACCATGGACTGAATCTCTGAAAACATGAGTCAAAATAAACTTTACCTCCTCTCAGTTTTTATCAACAAGTAAGTTGGTCACATCAAAGAAAAGCTGACTAATACATATCATTGGTGGTTTTAGTCAATATTTGATAGTGAATATCTGAAACTCTTGAAATATAAATGTTTATGTATTATGAAGGAGTTGAGATTGTCATAATCATTCTTGATATTGTGTAATTGATGTTCTGATATTTTAAACACTCAGTCCACACTAGAAGTCCAAGTTGTACTAGCCCTATATTTTCAGGAGTGGAGGGGGGAGATCATATTACAATTCTGCAAGTCACAATTTCCGACGTCTGTGTTTTACTTTTTGCCCAATAATGGATGTCTCCCCTCAAGAACTTCCCGCTGTGATAGTAACAATGGCACTCCCCCATGCTTTCCCTCTGCTCCTTCTGCCTTCTGACCAGCCCTGACATGTTTTTATCTGTGGTGTGGCATGTACTCAAGATACTACAAGGAACAGACTTCTTTAGAAGGCATTGATCTTCATCTTTGTTTCATCGTTTAGCCATACCTATAAATCATATTCCAGCTACATTTTAAAGCAAAAACTTATTTTGTTAGTAAATAGAGGTGATTACCTTGAATGTGTATGGTTCTCTGGCCTTGTGGCTCTCTATTCATCCTACATTCATTATATCTTTCCAATGGTTTGAAAAGTTAATTTACAGGTAAACTTGCCAGCAAAGTGACAAGGTTTTGTATAAAAATATACATAGAGGAAAAACATAAATCTCAGTAGAAGTATTTTTGGAATAAAATTAGTAATTAAAATAATATAAACTAGCCTACATACTATTTCCACACTAAAATCTGGAATGATGCAAATGTTTAAGTGTACTCACTGAGAAAGAGTGTATTTTTATGTTATTTGTTACACAGGTGCTTCTCACAGTACTAGAAGATACAAGATTCGTAACATCAACTGCAACAGCATTAAAATAGCTTAGATGTATAGGTAGGTGATGGATGATTTGCATGACATTTCTCAGAACATTTATACATTTTTAATTTTCTTCTTTTTTTTAAAGACAAGGCAGAGAGAGAGAGAGAGAGAAAAGGGAAAATCAGTTCTATTTATCTTTTCATCTTGCCTTTGTTTTTCTAATTAGGTTGTATATGTGATACTGGGGTTTGAACCTGGGTCCTTGAACATGCCAGGCAAGCATTCCAACCACTGAGCTACCACTCCAGCCCAGATGTTCGGTTTTGTATCAAAAGCTTTAAAAACCAGATAAATAGACTTACTTGAAATTCCTCTGAACATTTTAATCTCGCTACATTTCTTAACATTAAAGTCACATATATAAAACTGAAAACTGGTTAAGTTAGAAATATGTTCTATCCTTTAGCAAATTTTTATTCCTCAAATATTTATTTATTTATTCTGGTGGAAAGTGAACCTACTTCCCTACAAAAAGTAGAGCAGTCTTCTTAGAAATTTTTGTGCCTGGGGAATTTGTATGACGAAACAATGAATATTTCTGTGCGTTTGTGTGTGACTTCTATACTTTGGGCAGATGAAAAATCTTTGTTTAGATCAGAGCTATTTAACTTTGGCATTGGTACTTTTTCTCTCTCACCTGGGATTTCCCTCAAACAAGTTGTTCTTACTTAACCTTATTTAAGTGATAGATTTTTTCCATAAGATTGACATACGCCTCACATAGTGAAAAGAATAATGCTAGAAAACCTCACCCTCTGTAAAGTGAGCTACTAAAAAGAAGTAATCATAGTTTAATAATTTATCACTTCTGAATATATTTGTTTTAATTTACAGTTTCCATGTTAGTCTTAGAAAGGACTGTCATAATCATTAATGTAAAGTATAACTTCAGGTGCCACTACCTGCACAAAAGTATTGTCATCAGTGGATACTGTAAGTGCTGAAGACATACAAATGTATCCCACCTAGGAGCACAGCACTCTCTTTTCATTAAGCTCTCTCTTTGTCTTCTTCCCCTATTTCACCACCAAGCTACTTGAAAGAGGTTCAGTGTTTCCTCTTCCTCTGCTCCTACTCACATTTTAAATTATTAATATCCAGTCTCACACACTGCTCTTGGGAATCCCATCAATGATTATCTAGGATCTGGCTGATGAATTGAAAGGCACAGCTCATTTTATCTGACATCTCATCCTCTGCTTTAACTGAAATTATCCTTGCACCTAAGCTATCTACTCAGCTGTTTACACAATCCCAGATCAATTTCTACCTCTGAACAGATCCATCTATACCTCCAGCTCCATCTAAAGCTCCATAGATGAAGGCAGCAAAGTATCATTCTCATTATGCAAACCTCTCCCTAACTGTAATTTCTGTCTCTGGAAATGGCATAACCATCCATCCACTCCATACAACTAGATGTTCTAGGGTGAATTGTGCCTTTTGTCATCCCCAACAAAAAGTTGGCTATCAGATCAGATTTACTTTGCCTGAGCATTTCTGTTTATTGTTGTCTCCTCTTCCCTACTAGCTCCTGTATCTTGATTCATATCCTCTCTCATTTAGATTATTGCAATAGCCTCCGTGACATTAATGTCTTCCCACACCCAGACATCACATTTTCTATTTTAAGAAGCAAAACTGCTTCAGTTTTAAAAGGTCAAATCCTAGTTCTCAAAAGATAAAATCCAGACCCCTTAGGCTAACAGGTAACACTTGTACAGTCTGACTCCTGATTATTTTCCATTTAAATAGCCAGTCACTAATCTTATAAGCATTTAGTTTTCCTGCTCCATTAAACTTCTTGGTGACTCTCTCCCTTTGCAGCTTTTCTTCTTTGGCACTTGGCTTTTAATGACAGTGAACCATCTTCTTATATCAAACTTATCTGTCACCCAATTTAAATATTCATTCTTGAGATGAAATCTTCCGATTTCCCTCTGAAAATTTTAATTGCTCCAGACCTCTTCCCACCACACACACTGTTCCCAGATCTTTTATGCCCTTAGCCAGGATGTGTTTGTTCCATTTGATCTGATGAGGTAGATATTTCCCTAGGCTCATTTCAGCTATAAATTCTTTGAGGGCATAGACAATATTGATTTACGTCCGCTTCTTCATCTCCAAGTACCTCAAATGAACTAATTTTAAATCTTCACTGGCTACATATACAACCCTTTCAAGCAATGCTGTAAGCCAAGTCCTAAAACTTCTATAGTGCATTTCACCAGCACATACTTATTAACTCAAACTACTTTCTTGCTTTTGCTTCTAAGCGTTTGATTATGTTCAAGCAGTTGCAAAGTTGTAGCCCTTCTTCATTACATTGCATCATCCCTTTGAAACTCCCACATCAGAGCTTAGATATGACTGATAAAACTTCAGGTAGGCTGGTGCCAAACTATGCCAGTTGGTAAATATTCTGGTTAGCAATCCTGCTCTTATTAAACTAGATATAACTTTCTTAGAACATCTGTATCTGAACTTATAATCGGAGTATGTAAGTCCCAGAGATATGCTGGAACCAGTTGCTAAAAGACTCATGAGAGCCAAATGTTAAATCTTCAGTAATTTTTTCACTACTTGTTCTAGACATTATTTTAAAATTCAATTATATTAAAGATAAAATAGTCAAAATTTATTATTAATCATTTTACTTATTTCTTCTTTTGAGAGTATTCCCATCTATCATGAGAATGCTATGTAATATTCTGCTGTTCCATATAACCTTCAATACTATCACACAGTTAACTAGATAATCAGCCATAATCAGACTATATACTCCATGGCAGTCAGAGAACACTAGAAATCAGGTCTTGAGTTATTTTTTTGTTGATTCTCTAACTTCATAAAGTGATGTAGAAAATGTTAATCCTGCAATTGATATGTAAAAGTGTGTTATATACATTGGTACTATAGTTAGGATAGCTTTTTTTTTTTTTTTTAAGAAATAGTCACTCAGGTTTTGGAAATGATTACCTCACTCAGGGAAAAAGCTATTTTTGTCATTGAAAAATTACTTTATTTTCAACATGTATCCTCATTATTTCTCTTTTATCTCACTCATTACTTTAAACAAAAATATTAAATAACATTCATGTTGCAAATGCAGACATTCATCAATTGTTATCAAGGTTGGTTACTGATAGAAAAGTCAGAAAAACACAAAAATAGCATTTTGTAAGGAATAATGGGCTATATAGACATAATAATAAAGGGCACGTATATTATAATATTATTTAAAATGTTTGCTGCAAATGCTTCATATTGATAAAATTTATATAAAGTTATATGCTTACTTTGAAAAAAAGTATATTGAACTTTTACTAGCTCACCACAAATATAACCACATAGATACATACTAAAAAATTTGATCAAAAACTTGCATTGAGGTTGTAATGATAATATAATTGAAGATTATTTGTAAATTATTTTTTACTTTCTAATATAGCATTCCATTTTAAAAACTGAATTCATCTGTGTAATTTGCTATAAATCTTATAATAAAACTCAGGTATTAAGACCCACTACCATTCCAGGGTTAGTCCCAATTGTTACTCCACTCGGATGTATTATCTGGTATACCTTGAGCATTCTCTGACTTTCATATTTCTCATCTGTAAAATGCAGGTAACAGAATAAATATATTTCAAATTTTACTAAATATGTTGAGTTTCTTAGTTACTATAATATCAAAATGAAAATAATTTTATAATATGTATGCTGAAATTAAATTTTTGCTAATTCTATGATAAAAAGATGATTAAAAAACAAAAAGTTGTAATCAATAATCATTGATTTCGAGGACAATGAGCCACTCAAACAAGTTTAATTTGGGGAAAATGAACTTGTTAGTGATATTTGAAGGCATTGTGTAAGTTCAAGGATGGTATGTGCAATTTTGCCACGTGAGAACTGCCACAATCGCCCAGGGATATTTTTCTCTTTACTCCAAACACTTTCAGGCACCCCAGGTTACCTCTTTCCCTACAGTTTCTTTGTTTCATTTATTTATTCACACTCACAAGTCCTACCAAAAGCCTTCTGTTGCCTTAAGTCAACATGACCACATAATCTAGTAGCAGTCATAAATTGGCCATATTTGTATGTCCATATTGAAGAATTAAATGAGGAAAATATTTATTAGCTTCATTTGGATGAAGAAAACCTCTTGGTCTAATAATTACTGACTGAAAGTCTAGAATATACTCAGCAGGGCTTCAAGGTCCCATGTAGACTGTGATCAGAAACAGGAACAAGGCCTCTGTGGATAATCTGAGATGCTTCTAAGCTACTTTCTGCTTATCTTTAATCATTTTCATTATTAGTATTAGAATATGTCTTATTCTTATTGAGTTATATCCTTAAGAAAATCATATTCTTGGGGCTGGAGTGGTGGCTCAGTGGTTACGGTGCTTGCCTGGCATGCGCAAGTACATGGGTTCAAACCCCAGCACCCACGTGCATAACTAAGTGTCAGAGCAATGAAAGCCATGTGAAAAACTCAATAAAAATTGATTCTCTCTGTCTCTTTCTCTCTCTTACTGTCCTTCTCTCTTTAAAAAAAAGCAAAGAAAATTATATTCTTCAAGAATATGTGATCTTTTACTAGAGATTCCTTATTTTTTATTATACTTAGTTTATACTTCTTACTTATTCACATCAAAATTTAAAAATATTTAATTTGTTCCATTCCTGAAAACTTGATTAATCTGCATTTCCCTTGCAAATTATGGAAAACCCAAAGAAAGTATGAAGCATAAAATCATTATAAATTAGTCAAACTGATTTCCTTACAGATTAAGAAAAAATCTGAATGAAAATTCCCACAAAGATATAATAATCACAATAGCAACTTATGTACTATCACTAAAATGTTTCTTAATCTTAAATTTAAAAATGAATATGATGAAAATATTGAAATACTTTCCTGTTGCCTTAAATGAGTATTAGAAATATTGCTTTAATATCGTGAAGGTCATTAAGGCATGGAAACTTCAAACCTCCAACCCTTAGAAAGTATTGATTCACAGGAATGCATGCAAATTATCAATCTGTATAACACTAATTATATTTGCAACAGATACATTAATGACGTTTATATAAAATAAACTCATCTTTGAAAAATTTATTGATATACAAAAGTTATAGGGGCTGGAGCGGTGGCTCAGCGGTTTCGGCGCTTGCCTGACAAGCACAAGGACCCGGGTTCAAACCCCAGCACCACGTACACAACTGAGGGTTGGAGCAACAAAGACCATGTGAAAAACTAAATAAAGTTGTTTCTCTCTTTCTCTGTCTCTCTCACTGTCCCTCTCTCTTTAAAAAAACAAAACAAAACAAACAAACAAAAAAAAAAGTTATCAGGGACAGAATTAGTACACCTCTAAAGTTGACATAAAATATAATTTACCATTTTAAAACTGTATAAAAAATAAAATATTTTCAAGGGGAAGTTTAGGGATCGGTTTATTTGTCAATACTTCTTGACATACTGTGTATGGAAATCCTGAAACACTTAGTGTTTCTGCTTCTTTTAAAATAAATCTTCAGCAATAAAAATGCTGTATGCTTGCCCCAACAGAAGAAAACATAGGATTAGGTACCTACTTTTCTAATAAATACTTTTATTCTGTCAAATATGCTTGTCAAGATGCCACATTTGTGAGTAAAAAGACATATCCATCAAATAAATAGTTGGTATCTATAATGAATACTCAGGAGCAGCAATAGTTACTGTCTACTAAAATTATAACCCAACTGTTATTTTACAATTTCAGGAAGTACCATTGCTTGTAATAGCAGTAATTTACATGCAAACCATTACAACTATGTTATTTTACTACCGATTATAGTCTTATATGTATTTCCAAGTCTCTGTCTGAATCTGAAAATGCAATTAATGTGGAGGCTTAAAGAACATAAACTAGTTTCCCCCCCGCCCCGCAAAAAACAAAAACATGCTAACAAATGCTGGATTTCTAATGCAAGAAGTCAGTATTTATTGAACTCATATTAATATAAATAAGGCTAAAATTGGGTATGGAAAAGATACTGCTTGTCTTTCCATTATGTGGCATCATTGAAATAAGAACCAGTCTTAAAAGAAATGAAAGGAAACACTCAGAATCACATGACAAAACATATCCTAGCTCTCAGGTTTCAGATAATTTCCGTTTAATTTTTCCTAGCTTTTAGAAGAAAGATGTTTACTTAATGAATATTTAGGGTACCAGATAGTTTAGATGACACGTAAATCATTCACTTTTCTCAATGACTTTAAAGTTAACCAGCAGAGTAAAGAAACATATGTGTCCCTAAAGAAAAATTATGGTAAAAACAATAATCTTTTGAATAGAAATATAATTCAATAAAGTGAATTTCTATAATTTGATTTTGTGATATCCTCAGTAACTATTATTTATAATTGAAAGAATTTTTTTTTTTTTTTGGCTTGTAGCATTGGGAATAGAACCCAGAGTCTTTTGCATACTGGGCAAAATGTACAACCACTCAGTTACATACCCAGCTCTAACTGATCCTATATACTGTACAATGACATAAACACAATATGTATGTATGCACATACACACACACAGACATACACACACACATATACACACTATTTCTGAAGAGTATTTATTTGGAGTAATAACTTCCAACTGTTCCTGCGTACTTTTTGTGCTAAGGAGATAGGTATGGCCAGAAGATGCTCAGAACAGTGCAGGGAATCTTGGGGGTCCAGGGCTAGTACTTTTTTTGCCTGGGTTTAAGGAAATGGCTGGTACAGAGAACAGTCTGAACTTGCTTTATAGAGGACTTCTTATTTACTTTATGGTTATATTAGCATTTCATTTATTTATTTATGTAATCAACTTTTTTGGAACATTGGATTAAAATATTATAAAGTGTATTTTTTACTGAAAAATTAGTGTTGTTTTCATCAACAAAGTTGATACCAAATGTGAAATTTGCATAAAATGTCTATCAATTTTTATAACCCAGCATAGGAGTCCTAACACGCACATGCATATTAGAAGAGGAAAAATACTAAAGAAGTACCTAACATTAACTTGGAAAATTAATACTTAATCCACAATGCTCTAAAAAGCATGATTTTTATTTAGATCAAATAATTTATTATAGTTTAGAGAATTCATTCACAACTTTAAGTTTTGTGGTACAAGGATGAAAACTGAGATGAAAAAAAATTTTTTTTGTACTGAGGATTGAATCCAGAGGTGCATAATCATTGAGCCACATCCCCAGCTCTTTTGAGACAGGGTCTTGCTAAGTTGCTTAGAGCTTCCTGCCACCACACTTAGGAGGAGATGATACTTTTTATGGTGTTAGTTTCATTAGCAAAGGAAGAATCTTTAAAATTCTATCACATCAGTCTTCAATAAATAACTTAAGACGCTTCAAGTAAACCAGCTAATTTTAAAAATATTTGAGATTTTTTTCCCCACAGAATTTATGGAACCAAAGTAAAGTGCTGGGAATTGCATCTACTTAAAAGTGACATAGTCATATTTTATGAAAGCTAAACAGGAAGAAGATGGCATACTGCAGGGTCATGGCTACCGGACACTCTTTATGACTTGAAACGAAGCACCGAGAAAGCCACCTTTCTGCAAGGTATGTGTATTGGAAAAGATTCGCTGGAACACAACACTGGTCAGTGGGAGATTCTCGATGACTTGGGGATTTGGGTGTAGCTAGTGGAAAAGAGGAACTTATTCAGACCCAAGCCAGTCACCACCACAACTGCATTTACTCCCCAAGCAACATGAAAACAGGGGAGATTGTGATCAATGCAGTGTGATCTGATCTGCCACAAACAGAGCTAGTGCATGTAGTAATGCCACATTTGGCTAAATTCAGGTCAACTCCATTCTTCTCCATGGGAGAGGGGAGAGTGGATCCTCCTGCCTGCCTGTGAAGAGGTTGGATAGTAGTCATATTGACCATAGAGGCAGGCAAGAAGGAATTGGGACTCCCAAACAGATTTCTCCACAATCCTGACAGGACTTTGCTGAACCCAGAAGAACAGCTCTGGGATTAGCCTAGACATCAACCACATCAGAGGGATTCACTTCAGAGGAGCATGGGGCTTCTCCAGCTTAGCTCTGTCCCCCTCACTAAATTGAAGGGCCCACATGATTGCTTCAGGTGGGTCCATAGCACTCAACAAAGCACAGAGTCTGGGCCAGGAGGTCTGGAAAAACTGCATATAAGTCAAGCAGAGGAAGTGTTGCTCTGCCCTCCCTTCCCCTCCATTTTTGGAATCCAGAAGACTTCAGCAGTTACAGGTCCCCCAGTAAGGGCAGCAGGGGACAGCCCCTCAGAGTTTAAATCTACCTGAATCCACAGGGCCAGTAGAAGCCCAGAAAACCCCAGAAAGCGTTGGATATCATAACGGTTAAAAATGGATTACAAATACCCTCCCCCCTCCCCATCCCCCTCCCTACAGTTCTTCTGGGGGAAACTGCAACAGGTGAAACCCATGGTGGTTTATCTATGCTTTGGCATTACCCCTGAATAACAAAGTTTATATACATTGATTGCTACTGTTTTGATAATGTTTCCCCCTCAACTGTATCCTGTATCTCTACATACTTCTAATTAAAAAAAAAAAAAAGGATCACAAATAGGGAACCTTCTGTTGAATTCAACTATCCTGACAGAACCCCAACCCAAGTAAGGGAGGGGACAAAAATCCCCAATCCATCATTAAGATCCTGTTGGGGAACAACTAAAGAGTCTCAGGACCCATTGCCTGGAACCAACCCACACTTCACATTCAGCAAAAATACAGCGGAACAAATTATTCAATTGTACACAAAGCCTCACAAAAAAATAACGGTGAAAAAGAATTTACTTCAATTCAAGAACCAATAAGAAATTATCCAAAAATGATGAATCAATATAGCAAAGTTTTTCCTCAAACCTACCACTCCCCAGAAATGGAATCCAAAGATAGAGAGCAGGAAGAAA